>SMGT01002944.1:165487-181635 GCA_004794575.1 Lanistes nyassanus
CTGTATAAGTTTGGGTTTGGCGTTGTTTGGGAGCACCAGGGAGTCGGTGATGTAAACATGTTTTTACAGGAGTTCAAACAAAGGCTCCTGGATTGTTATAAACAGGACTGGCACAGTAAGATCTCCAGTAGCCAGCGTTTTTCCACTTACACCCTGTTTAAAGCTGATATTTCTCTTAGTGGTTATCTTTTATACCTCAAACATGTAGGCTTTAGGGATGCTCTGACCAAATTTAGGCTAGGAATTACCAGTCTGAATTGTCATAAAAAAAGTGTATATGTACATCATACTATGGATTGTCCATATTGTCATTCTGATGAAACTGAACTGCACTTTTTACTTGTTTGTCAGCGTTATGACGACTTGCGGAAGCAGTACATCCCTATGAAGTTTTATCGATATCCCTCCATGTCTCGATTTTCTGTGCTTATGGCCGATAGCAGTCCAAGACTTACACGAAGCCTGGCTTGTTTCTTGTATAAGGCGTTACATCGGAGAGAGGCAGATTTACTTAGACCTCTACAAGCTCCTTAAGTCTCATGTTGTGTACGTGTGCGTGTGCGTGCACGTGTGCACCTGAGTATACTTGTTTCATGTGTTGCTTTAATTGATTAGTGTATGGTATTGTCACGCCCTTGATATGGGCCTAAGGCCTAACCAATAAAATCGTTCGTTCGTTACCCCCCCTCCCCCCGAGGTTACCAGATCACTGTAAGAGTTATTTACTCTTGCATCTTTTCAAGCTTGGGGAAATGCTAGTGAGTGGGGATAGAATGTAGTCCCTCAGACAGATAAACCCCTGTCTGGGGGAAAAGGTTTTTATGTAGTAAAAACCCCCTGAGACTGTACTAGGGCTGAATGTTCATTTTATTAAATGCCCTGAGTGAGAGGCAGAGTTCTGGGAAATCCCACTGGGATTTTCCACACGGCTGATTTACGTTATTGCGCTATGGCGCAGAAGGATTCGAAATCCCCGTACCTGCGGGAACTGTGTCCCTCAGTCCTTTGGGTGCCAGCGGCCGGAGGGAACACTTGCCAGCCCTTTTTGGTGTGTCTAGTTGGACGAGGTATGATTGTATTTTGAATTTTTGTATGTTGCATTTGGTATTTGTGACTTTATAAAGAAAATGATTGCTTTGTGTAGGGCACTGCTGTACATGTATTGATGACATAGTTGTGCAGAATTGGTAATGAGTCAGATTATGTTTTCCCCTGCAATGCACGCAGTGGGGTGCTGTATTTGTAAAATATTGTGTTGCCATGAGAAAGCTCATGCATGTTTCAATCTTTATGGGAAATAGAACTTAAGCAGGGATGGGTTGGGTATGACGTTGATCTTGAGGGATTTTTGTATTTGCCCTATGCACATGTTGAGATGCTAGATTCCTCCATCTTGGACACCACAGCCCACTCATTCCTTCTCTTTTACCTATCTCCCTTTTCATCTGTTTCTGGGTTTTAGATCGATAGTTGATTAAAAGTGATTGAGTCAAGGAGAGAATCTGCCTGTGTGAAGCGCTAGCCTTAAGCCTGAACCAAATATCTTTTGTAAAACGATGTACACATTATAGCATGTTAATTCTCCACTGATGTGTACCAATTACAGGCATATATAAAGATAAAACAAAGAAAGTGTATATATTTAACATACTCGCAAGAAATGAGAAGATGAAAACGTATAAGTACAGTGTTTTCTGTTTGTTGGTTTGTTTGTAACCCAATCAGCCTGAGTGAATATATCTGGGAGAGGAAGAACCTATATTGTCACAGAACATGTGACTTACATTAGAGCTGTACCCAACATCTGATCTGAATTCTCATTCAGTCAAATAGTAGCAACTTTGAATATCCATAATTCAAAAAATTAAAATAATAATGTATTTTGCCAGGATTGCAAAATGGTGGTGCTAAATTAATGAACAAGTTATACCTAACCTGACTTTTGTTAAGTATATAAAATGTAAATAGTCAAACTAGTATTAAATGAAAATTTTAATTTAATGTCTGCACATTATCATAATCTTGGATATTTCAGTCTGTTTGTTTAAAGAACAAAATACAAGTATTTACATGCATGCACAAGCTATTTTACAGCAACAAGTGTTGACAGGGTTGTTGTAGTGCATGTTTCCTTATTAAGACCAGCCCCCAGTTAAGACTTTTTTTTTGGTGCCTTTTTTTGGGGGGGGGGGGTCATAATAGGGAGGGACTACTGTACTAGCTAGTATTCATATCACTATATATCTGGTCTTGCTGGAAATGCTATATTCATATCTGAATAATGAAAACTGGTATTCGATGTATACAGCCCTTGAATTGACATTAATAACAATAATATGTTTTCATGGTAACATTCATACAAAAATCCTTACCTTTGAGCGCTTCAGAGATTTTAATCCTGACTCTAATATATGAAGTCCAGCAACCTCTATTGTGTCTGTCATTGTTAAACGTTTTTACTGAACATCACAAATTCTGCAAATGGAAATGCTTAAATTAGGATGGTTTAAAAAGAAAAGTGTTATCATTATATTTGTATACGTCAACAATACATGTAACCATTTATGAAATTCTGTTGATTCAAGTAGGTTTTATACATCTTCTAATGAGATGTTGGGAGGGACTGAAAGCATACGTACTTGGGACTTTTGTGACAGAATTACAATCGTATCGTACGTGTTAGTAAGCGTGCAAGAAACAGCTATAAGGTCAACTTTAAAAATTGAGCACCATAATTTAACTTACAATGATTCTATCATATCAAACAAAAGCAGTAATAATTTGATAAAGTACAACGATCGCCTTCCTAGTGTCTCATTTAACTGTATATGAGTCTCTCATATATCATTATGAAGGAAAGAGTGAGAAAAAGAAACTTAATGGTAGTTTTCTTTAAAACATGCAGTTACACGTATGGCGATGAACGCATAAGGGACGCAGAATTACCAAGATCAAGTGAAAAAGATAAATCCACAATTCCAGGCCACACTGTGTCACATCAAATGCAAGTGACACTTTCTTACACAGACGGCACGTATTTCCTGGTATACTTTCGTGATTTATAAGGGTCCCATTGCAGCTTGACGACAGAAAGGCTTGATCACGTGACCAAGCTGGCGCCACATTTCTGTGTTCAACATCCAAAACCTCCCACTCTCCAAACGATTGTGTCCCTTTACTGTCCTTCCAAAAGTCGCTCCTAAATCGAAAGCTCCATAATCCAAAGTATCATATCGTAAAGAATTGTGTAAAATTGGAAAATATAGCGAATGAAAGCTGGTAGCCTTAAATGACACAAAATATTTTCCTCTGTACGTCAACGTAAAAAAAAATATCAAGGGGAGTAAGTGTGAAAATGCCCTTGCAAGTAGTCTTCCCGACTGGGAGGAACGCGGATACTGTAGTCATGGCAACTGAACAAACTTTACATTAAAAATGTTATTTTAAAAATAATATCAGTGTCGCATTCCACATGACATCTTAATTTAACATGGCTGAAGAAATTGAAATCGCAAAAATGTTCGGAGGTCCCTGTTCCTGCATCGAATTTTAGATGTAAAGTATAATAACATGAATGGCCCGTGTGTCTGACAGTGCGTGTACTGAAATTCTAAAATGAGTGTAATTGTACATGGTATATATTCATAATACAGATACAGTCGAGATTCGACAAGACCTTTGTCCTTCGCTAAACTGTTCCTCCTTCGAATCATGTCAGTGGCCGAGAGAAAATACGATCTTGCCTTGGTCCAGACCTTATCAGAGAAAAAAATTCGACCTCAGCCATGGTAATGGGTTTTTCTTATTTTGGTAATATTCGATCAGCATATAGAAAGCATACGTTTTATTTTGCTCAAATGTCTTTTGTTTAAAAGCTAAGGCTACGCTGATCGTCTATGTCTGGCAGAACTGCTTGCCTTCTGCGACAACTATATATTAACTTTATCTAATTGCCTTAAATTTTATATTTTCACATGCAGGTATAAAGAGCGGTTGCGAGAGAAATATATCAAGTCATTGAAGTCAGGTGGCACATCACAGCTCATTTCTGGGAAGGACTGGATCTTTCTCAAAGATGGACTTGACGATTTTCGAGATGGCCTTCCCCCTGTTGTGGAAGGGAGTGATTTCATACAGGTAACTTTTTAAACAGCCTGAATCATATGGCACCTTCTTTTTTAAACAACTTGGTTAGAAATTATAATTATTGAAGTGTCTGTTATGTGATCACTGATTGTGGTGAAAAATAGTAAACTTACAAAGCTTACTTTCCCAGTTTGATTGGCATCTTTAAACTTATCATTTCCTTCTTCAACTGCTTGATGTCTTCTAATAGATTCTGCAATATCTAGAGAAGGGTGGGAAGAAAATCAGATTTTCCATGTCTCCCTGACACCTGTCTATGTGTCTACACAGTCAGATACAAGAACGGGCCCAAACATCACTGGTGACAGTGGCATGAAGAAGAAAGTGAAAGAACCAGCAGCACCTTACCGCTTCACCAAGCAGCAGATCTGTTTTTCTCGTGCCACTCCATTACAGCAGCAGAGGCGGGAGCACATTGATGAGATAGAGTATGGACTACTGCAGCATCCACTGGCTCTCTATCCTCACTTGGAAGAGAGTGTGCAACCTGAGGTATAGTCTTTAGCTGTTACTACACACTTTTATTAACAGAATGGGAAGCTGCCTTTGTAGTAGCAGTTTGTATACTAACAGCTGGCTCATGTCTGGAATGAACAGGTAAAAACCATGAAAACTGTTCAGTAGGGCTCAACTGCCTTAAGTACATATTGCCCTTCTCCCAAAGACATAGCATCAACTGGTTCATATAATTCCTATTCACTTCACATTTATATCTCTGAACAAATTCCATGGTGCTAATTCTTTAAGGCATCTTCTTTAAGGGCCAAGGCTCAACATCATCAGTACTGCTGTTTCTAATTTTTAATCATGTTGCTGATTTCAATTAGATAAAGAAAAAATGTGCAGGAAAGTTAAAGCCTTCTGAAGTGAAACCTAAATCATACGAAAATAGTGTAAGTACTGGCATGTTATTGTTGGTGCAGTATATACTGCTGCAGTTACTATTTAAAAATCTTTTGCATTTTTTTCATTGGAAAACTTTTTTTTTTGTTTTGGTTTGTTTGATTACATAGCAACTGAACGATTGTGGTCAACACCTTATTTGCTTGTTTTGAATGCTTTGCAACTGAAAAACAGTCAAGTTTTTGTCCAGGCTGTATAATATGTTACTCCTTGTCCATGCATTCAAACATCTTTGTATCTGCATAGAAAATTGTTTTGTAGAACTAGAAAAAAAATAATAATAGTACTTCATGTGATTGTCTAGCTTTCTTTCTGAAGACTTTAAGAGAAATCAGCTAAATGAAAGATGTTCGTGTCACATGTACCAGACAGTGTGTTTCTAGATCCAAGGTCAGAAAATAAATGGACAGAATGATCTGGCATTAACTTACTTTCTATTTTTCAGTTTTAGTAGGCCAGGCTCATTAGATACATATTTCTCTAAATATGACAGAAAATCTGCTCTGGCTTGTATGTTTGTGTGTTTGTGGAGGGGGTTAATTGTTGTGGCATTTCTCTGTCATATGACTAGGAGTATTGCTTTTATGTGCTTTGAATAGTCTGCTCGTTAATTAACCAGAATTACGACAACATATATACATGCCAAGAAGCTGGAAATTAACAATGTGTAAATTGTGTAATTCTCCAAAACGTTCTGGCTCAAGCCCCCACCCCTTACTTGGCACATGCACAACTGAATGAAAAGAGGGCAGCGATAAAATACTACACTATTCTACAGTTACAGCGAATAATGCTCCACTGCACAACTACCAACACATAGACTATAGGAGAACCACTCTCACTCTCATACACTCATCACAGCAACATAATACACGTATTTACACGCACACACTATTTACAGGATGATTTGTTAACTACAATGTGAAACAAGAAAACCGCACTCTTTATCGAGAGGATTGTCAGTTCCCCCTACAAGGGTGATAAATCTGACTATGTCTAAAATGACGTCACACAGATGTCTTTACTTTCAGTACGACCGACCGATGGTCACCTTGGCTAAAAGTATTCTTGCTACACCTAACAGGTCTCGACTGGACAAACCGACTAACCAACAATTATGGTGTATACTTTTTTGGAAGTTTCTGAACAAGTTTACTGCTGACTGTTCACAGCTTTCTCACAACTATCTTCAAATTACGCTCGTGTCAGCTACTTCTCCATGTAGCTAGTCTACACAGTGGGTGCACTCACTTATTCACGATGCTGGACAGGAATACCGCAGATGGCACATCGCTCAGCTTCACATCCCAGCAATGGTCCGGTGACTTTCCAAGTTCCCTTGTGATTGACAAGAGTTGCCCCTGTGTTGCTCCACAGCTCCCTTCTCATGGGTCAGTGGCAGCAGCTGGCTTTCTGTGTACACGTCGCTGATAACTGTCGTACTCGGCTACAGTAACTAACCCGAGGAGGTTGGATGCACTCGGCGATTCACAATGTTGTTGTTTAGGGAGGGAAATTGCTTCCACCTTGCGGTGATTTCCCACCATGGGGGCCTGGTTAGCTCAGTTGGTAAAGCTGCGGACTAGCAGATGGAAGGTTGCTGGTTCGAATCCAGGTGTGGCAAAGGATTATTTCCTGAAGCTGCACATTGTCCAAACTCCATTCAGCCTTCTCCTCACACATTAAATTGCCTGTCTGCACTGGCCATCTTACTGCTGCTATTAATTTGGTGGTTTTTTCAGTGCATAGCTTAGTAATAGGACCTCAGCCCCCCATAGTGTGAAATCACCGCAAGATGGATAACCAACAACCAAACGGCGATTCACAACTAGCAATCGGCTGCCTTTATACTCCAGGCTGCAGGCTTGCCAGGAGGTTGCAAATGGGCTGTCCACCCAATCGAGGTAGTGGGTTCAGCCGGGAGGTTGGTTTACCCCACCTCCTGCCCAGACACCTGTTCAGGGCGACGGGGTCAACCGGGAAAGGAGGGTGGGCGGGCTACCTTTGCCTCTGGCCTGGCAACCTCCCTCGTTCCTCTGAGCACTTGGCCAGCTGATTGGCTGGGGCAATGAGCCGCAAAAATCATAACAAGGGTGGTGGTGAACTTTACATTGAGGTACACGACGGATACAGTGTATGTGTGTGTGTGTGTGTGACAGCAAATTCTGTGGAGGACCCAAAATCTTTAGTGTGGCAGTGGCTACATATAAGTAGGAAATTTCAAGCACTGGGAAGGTTCCAAAAAAGAGGCTGAAATGGGTACCATAGAACCTACCACTTCCCCAGAGAGGAAAAGTAAGAGATGGGAAGACAATTTTGACAAAGACAATGCTTTACTCCTCATATAAGGGCAAACATAAAGATAAAATGATTAGATGAATATTGTCAAATAGGTATACACATACACTGCACTTCTGTCCGTTACTGTCACAAAGAGTACCTGATTTTCTGAATTGCGTGCCCAGGTTTTAAACTTCCAATCCGAATTTACATTGAAAGTCAACTACCTTTCACTACAGGTTTACACAGTGTAAAACTATAAATGCACCTATAGGGCCATACAAGTTTAAATGGATCCACACCAGTTGCAAACGAGGATAAATCAACATACCGCCAAATCATTGGAGGAAAACAACTTGTGTTATTGCTCAGTTACTTTCTCTAAACAGTAAATCAATCGGGCTAATTTTTTTTTTTGATCCCGTGCGCGAAACGGGTTATAATTAGCTCCACTAAAGGCCAGCGTTTGCTCACTTCGACATTTTTGTCTTACGTTCAAGCATGTCTATGATTCAAGTCGCCGGATGTTGCAAGTATATTGCAAGTATTTTATTATATTGCTGTTTGATGTGACAAAGGCCATTTTTTTACAAAACGTATTTTGACTTTTGTCCACCTTAGCGGACCTGATAAACTAAAAGTTATCATTAGAGTACAAAACGTTTCCCCTTCTTGTATTATTTGCTGGTCGATATAGTCCGAAGTGCAACATTCCGTTAGTGACAGCGTGACGACGATCTCAAAACTTTGACAACGGCCCAAGTTAACTACGTCATTATGTTATGGTTCAAAAGAAACAGTTATTTGGTCTGATGCAAATTTAAGTCTGTCATTCAGAAACAGTTCACTCAGCACATCAAAACGTCAGATCAGCTCTGAACGTCACATGCTGATTTCCCACCCACCCCAACACCCTCCATGATGTCAAGAGAATTAAGGATAGGCCTTCGGATAAAACTATACATCCATTTTTTTCTGCCCGCTGTTTCTTCTCGGCTTAATTGTAATAACAGCGCTGTTGATGTTTAGACTGCAATATTACTTTATTACTACAATTATGTTTTAAATAAAATATTTGCTAAAAACCCAGTAGAAAGTTTTTGACGTTTATCACTTTTTAAAATCGAGAATGGATAGCTATAGATTGTGGTGGGAAAAGAACCATATAATATCGAAGCTGTGTCAGTTAGGTGCAGAATAAGTTATGCAAGTGAAGACTGCTTTACAAACCACTAAACGGAGTCCAAACACATGCTTATGATGAGGATGCTCCCCGGTAAAGATCTACTCGATATTGGTGCAGTCCATATATAGAGATCTCATCGCTCCCACTTTTGGCTCACTGCCAGGTAAAGATATAGATCTCGCGGGAGTATAATATAATATTAGACGTGTGTTCCCAATGGTTTCAGAAAAGTTTTAAGAGGGTTGTAAAACAATTGCTCTTAAATAACAGCTGTTGAAATAAGAATTGATATGTAATCCAAAAGATTAAGTGAAAGGTTCCGTTAGACAATATACATATTTCTCCAGCAAGATCTATAGCGGTCTCTCGTGTGGGCAATTTGAGTCCTGTAAACTTATATTAGGTCCATTTAAAATAAGCCAATGATCACATTGATCACCGTGGTGCGGTTTAATCCGAGCCACTAACAAATTTTTACGGTTTCTTACAGATATTTGAAGACATTGTAAATATCCTGGATCCTGAGATGAACGTGGCAGAGGAAGGCGACCAATATGAAGAAGAGAACGAAAAAGATGAGTTTGCAGTCTCGTCGCCAGGATCACCATCAAGCACGAAGTCAATGGGGGAAAATCAAGAAGAGGATTTGTAAGTAGTTCGCATGCAGTAACCACTAATGAAGTAGAGATGAGGATGTTACATCGCTTTTGGTAAATTCATGATAGCATTGCCAGAGGTACGCCATTCTGTGGGCTGTAGTGGAGGCTTTCTCGCCGTCGACTTGCAGTAGATCGCACGGTCTGCTTCCCATGCACTGTCCCCTCGACTTCTTCACATTTCCTCCACAATCAATGGTCTTGGTGGACCATCGTCTTTCTCTCAGTTAAGTAATCGATCGTTTTATCTGTCGTCCTGAAGAAGGGACAATGGCATGGAACGTTAACTTTGTGCTTGTCTTGTTGTCACTGCCAGAGAGGGCAAACACTACTAGTACTAGTTGAGTGGTTCGAGAGGCTTTAGTTTAAAAGCGGTGAAATTCTCACCGCGATCAGATGGATTTTAGCGTAGCTTCTACAGTTCTTTAGAGCCTCACCATTTCAAGGGATTTCTTGTTTCTGATTTAACCAGGAGCCCTAGCTGCCTGTCTGACCACACTGTGCAGTCCCTTTGTCATTATGTTTGTCCAGGCAGAAAGATGACACTGAGAGTGAGACCGTACGCAATCCTTACCGATGGCTACCACGAAAAGAGGAGAAAGAGGGAGACAAGCGGGATCGGCGCGGCGTGCTAGATAAGACTGCTGGATTTCTTTCACAGGAGGAACATATTCAGCAAGTTAGTAAACTGATATTGAGAGCATATTTCCATATGAAAAATGTGTACAAAGTTTCAGTTCGATTGTTCCAAGTACGCCTACAAAGGAAGTAGCTCTCACGCCATTCGTTTTAATTTGTTTGATCTTTAACTTTCCTGAATTTTCTTCCTGATGTTGGATGAATGTTTTCTATATTCTGGTGGAGAACTGTCTCCTAGCCAAGACCACCTCTGAGCCTCTTTTAGAATCAATCATTCTTGTCACGTTCTGGTCAGTAGGTGAGCCAAAAAGATAGGACCTTCTGGAAGCATTATAGCTAGAACACTTTCAAAAAATTGCCATTTCTGTCCAGACTCTATACACTGCATAGTGAGCACATTTTATACACTGTTAATGTGTGTATCTGAACAATACCCTTGGTTTGAAGCTGAAAGGTCAGCTGCCAAATGTCCTCTTCTGGAAAAGTAGAAGTCATAGAAAATATTTCTGCTATCCATCAAAATTTAGAACCATTGGCTAGATGAATACATAGTATTGTCAAGGAAGACATGAAAGAAATTCTTTATATTCATACACCTGTCACATCAGGTGACACGTGAGTTCTGCCAGTGGGTAGCTGACCTTGGAGGAGAAACCAACAACATTGAGGAATCAACCATAACTAGTCTTTTTGCTAGTGGATACGAGACCAAACCAGCACTGTCTGTCCCCATCCATGTCGTGGAGCTGACCAATGTCCCTCCAGAACTGCGCATGTCTGCTACTGCACCACCCCAGCCGCAGGCTACCAAGACTGCGCCTTGTAAAACAGAGATTTCTCCTCGTGCTTGGGTGGGTAGAAGCCTCAGCAGGGCACTTGGGGCTTTGCACTGAACTAACACCTGTAGTTGTAGATAGATGAGCCAAGGTTAATTGTAACTGTTTCACTATCTGTTTTTTAACTAATTTTAGTACTGCGAAGTAAAAACTATTCTGTCAGTATGAGAGAAATTCAGGATATAGTTACACTGTTACAACTGTTGAGTTTTGAGTACAACAAATGATTTCATCAATTTATGAAAGAAACATTACAGAGTTTGGGAAAATGGTGAATGATCTATGTTACTGCAATTTAAATTTTCAGATCTTAAGAAAATATGAGATATTGTACTTGCAGGCATCCATTTTCCAGTTAAAAAGGTGGCAGAGATGGGTAACGGGCATATAAATTTTAATGCAAATAGTTTATGTTGTTTTCATATGAAAGTGCTCACCATTTGCATCTCTTGTCATATAAATATTCCACAGCACTTAAGACTATAAATGAAGAAAATCTTATTCATTTGTATTTTATTAGATTCTATATTTCATTCCATGCACAAGCAGACAGCGAGTGGAAATTACCAGCCATCCTGGATTAAGTTTAAGTATGGAGCTTGGTATCTGCCAGCCAACACCTGGAAAAAACGTGACTGGGGAGATCCATTAGAGGACCCCAGAAAAAAAAAGGACAACGATATGTCGGAATCAAAGAAAAGAAGTCAAACCCTGGTGAGTCTCTAAAAACCTCCTCACACATGGCAAAGTTGACACTGCAAATAGTGCTGACATGCACAGTCACCACGCAGGTATGTCATCACAACTGCATGAAAACTGTCATGGATCAATCTGTTTTGTCACTGGCATTGCCGTCATTGTAAAGCATGCAACCAATCAGAAGTTTCCAGCAGAGGAGCTACTTTTTTTATCTCCACCATTCAGTGTGGCTGTATATTGGGCAGATGACATACCAGTGTTGTCAGCTGCCAGTTTTCTTAGCTGGCTTAATTTTGTGATTGTCCGTTGCACCAGAGTTTTTCACTTGTTGTTTTTGGGGTTTTGTGTTGGTTAGGGATTTTTTGCAGCATAGTATTAGTGGTAGCAACAGCAGCCAGTACTGAGATCATCCAAAGTCACAGTATAGTTGGACAGGTGAGGTTTTCTGCTAGGTAACACAATGGGGGCTTATGGGTACCTTTTGTTGGCTTATCTTGTCTCAGGACACCTTATAGAAATGTTTAAGCAAAAGCCTTTGGTTTAAGCGAAAAAGCAAAAAGCTAACCTTTGCACAACTAGTGATTATTTCCATTTGAGCCACCCATAAATGAATGTTTCTGGATTTTTGTTATTGTTTTAGTATAAAGGTAAGATCTACTGTTGTTGCCTTGGTTTAACTAAAGTAACCAAATTTTTGTGGAATTCCCCTTTACCAGTCTTTTATAATAATCTTAATCATGAAATTTCAGAATCAGGAGCTTTCTGCCATGCATGCTTCCAAAGCATTCATGGAATTTATCAATAAGAAGGGGGTACGTAAGCCAGAGGTACGTTCAAGAAAGTTTTTATGTCTTTTGAAAAAAACACTCATAATGTGCATGCATCAGCTGCTCACAATATTCTTTGATGAATGTTTTGTTCACTTTATTTAGTCTAGCGCTGTATTTGTCAAAGCAAATCTTTTCAGCGCTTAACAAATAATCTTATTAATCCTGTCGTTGACAACTAATATTTATTTTATTCCACAGTTCCTAGAGGAAGTTGCAGAGATTCAGCAACTAGCAGAACTGGAAGAGCGAAAGCGCCTGGAGGCAGAGCTTGTGGCTAAACAGAGGAAGTCTGTTGGTCGAGGGAAGACATCTAAATCATAGACTGGTTTAACGATACATGATCCAGTATGCTGAGGACATTGGACAGAGATTACACAAAAGAAATGTTCAAGTCCTAAGCTGTACCTATAAATCTGTGAAGACATTAAATGGCTATAGCTACAGACAATTGCTCAGTGGCCTAAAAGTAACAACAAATGTTCTTTTAAGTCATTCTCTTGTGGATCTTTATTAAAACTTCAAACTCCTAGCAGCCATCTGTTCAGCTGAAGAGATGAAAAGAATCTGTGAGACACCATGGTGTTCTTCATTAAAAGTTTAGAATGAAGGCTGGTTGGGCAATTCATTTTTTATGTAGCATATGTACTTCATTTCTTCAGACACAAAGAACACACTGGCCCACCACAAGGCCGCTAATCACCTATTTCTTGACACTGTGGAAGGGGACCTGACCCCAAAAGTCAAACCCATATGCACACACACAATGTGTACTCCTGCCTCCACACTGAGGATCAACCTCAAGTTTAAATGAAATGATAAGCTTATAACATCGAGCTTCTCAGCAGATCATATTCAGGGCAAGTTTATCCATTGATTATTACTGGGTCCCAGCACAACAAAGGTATTTTAGCCAGTGGTTTAACTAATGATGACCATGATAAAAGTCTATGCTGGAACAACCGAATGACAGTGAGATACTGAAATAATCAGGTCAAAACCTTCCAATGTCAAGGTAATGCATAAACTCGCAGCATAATCTGTGGTAGAGCGGCAGGGCAAATATGGAGACAGGTACAAAACAATCACAACTGACAAAACTTTTTTCATAGGTTGTAGAGTGGGAATGTATGAGACTCAAACTTTGTGTGCCAGCATCAAGCAAAAAAAAAAAAAAAATTACTGGCTGAAATAATAGACAGTAGACATGATATAATATTGACAGCCATTAAGCTGTTATAATTCAATGAATGATTCCAATAAATGCTTTAAATCAGTCAACGAGAATGTTTAAAAATTCCCTTAGCGCTGGTAGTCCACAGTCCATCTGCTAGTCCACAGCTCAACCAACTGGGTTATCCATGTCCCAGGGGGAAGGAAATTATGTATAGTACACTGCTACTTAGTATTATATAAACAGTTCCCCTACCATCTTTTCTTTTAAGAGTTATATCTAAAACAAATCCGCTGATGTGAAGTAGGCTAATGCATGTGCATCACTAAAATGCAATGGAATGTTCTAAGTGATATATATAAAATGTGTTTATGCTCAAAGTTTGCTAGTGGTAGCTACTCCATCGGTCTCTTTGCTTTTTCCATCACTCTCAACACCCAGTCTTGTACTGAATACATTGTAGAAGCATACCATTACTAACATATTTGCATGTGCATGTACATGCATATGTGTGCACATACATGCACTCATACATACACAGCACACAGACATGCACATACACACAATTCCCCTAAAAAAAACCCATCCAAAAACAGGTGGATAGAGTTTACTGGCAAATGCAACAATCTAGAATCTCTGTACAGAACAACTTAAAATTTTAATGGTTCTCTCTCACTTTGGTCATATACACATGCTCATTATTCACATAAGCAAAATGCTGTGCAAGACAAACACAGTAAACCACAACAACGCAAATCTGCAAATTTCTAATGCAGATTCCACAGAGGAGGAAGTAGAGATGATCTGTACCTGCATACAAGCACATCAAGAAAAGTGTTACCAGTGGATGAGTAATGGTTACTCGACTCCAAACAGCCTACTTTACTCAACCAAAGATCTTTCTTAACTGGAGAAAATTTGAACCGTACTTGGGCAAATCCAGCCATGCATGAAAATGACAAATAGTAATGCAACTATAAAGGAAACAACCTTCATTCACACATTGTTTCAAACAAAATTGTGAAAAAACATTCTTAGAAGTGTTGTGAGCAAAAACATAAAATAGTTAAAACACTCTCACACAAAATTTGTCCTTTGCATCCAATAGTCATCATTTAGTATTTTCAGATCAACAAAAGATATATATGTTTGCACGCTTTCTTCATTGCCAAGGGTTTTCTTTTCAGATGGTGCAATCACACATTTTTAGCAGAAGTATCACTTCAGCTAATGGCCAGCTAGGAAGGCAGCCATTTGCCCTTGTTACAGTATATTTCCCTCTCGATTAAGTCAAAGAGAAATCACTGTAGGGAGACTGACCTACTTTGAAACTTTTTTTTTCTGTTTTCTTCCTGAACAGGTTTTTGAAGTGCTGGATTTGTGATATACCTAGTTACTCAGTAGTTAGGTAACCACAAATAATGCAACCGAGATCACGATATGTGTTAAATAAGTCAAAGCGATGCTGACAAAGATACAAAAATTAATATCTATAAGCATTAATAATTTTCAAAGAATACATGAAGACAAAAAAATGTCCTTTGCCACAGAGGCTTGTCACTTTTTATATTCAAAGACTTTTCAGGATCTCTGGTTCATACTTGCTCAAACAACGTTTCAGTTTGGCATTTTCAAGACGAATCTTTTCCATCTCTTCACGCAAGCATTTATTTTCTGTTTCCAGGTATGATGCTCTTAGTACAATCTGATTTTCCTTAACCCTGCGAGCATCTCGTGATCGCTTAGCAGCAAAATTGTTTTTCCTGCGACGTGCCCAGTACTTGTCATCTTTCATGTCTTCTGGAACAAAAATCTGAAAGCCAAGTAAAAAAAATCCTCAGGAAATGATTGCTACATTTTAAAAAAAATTCTTAGGGCTGCAGAAGGCTGAATAACAAGAGAGAGAACTGATACAGGGTTCATTGCAGACTCACTAAAAGTCAAGTCTCCATCTAGACAATGCTTATCCCTCAAGCAGGGAGGACGTTTTAGAAGGAATCTTTTATTCCATAGGATAGCGTAACCATTAACTCTAGTTACTCTAATTTATCTGATGGCGACTTACACCACTTAGAGTTTTAAACTTCCTGTTCTGCTACAAAAATTCACACAAAATAAAAATAAACCATCCAAGTGCAATTAATAAGTAGATGATGCTCTTTTCTGGTATCTAAATACAGTCCTATGGTTTGTAGTGTCAGTGGTTGGCAATACAGTAAAACCTCCCTATTAAGACCCCCTATTACAATTCGCTCTTAGATAAGACTGATTTTTTTTTTCACTTACCTCTCCTGGGTTACACTACATTTACTCTCTATTAAGACCTGTCTCATTTTTCAAAGTCTTAATAGGGAGGTTCTACTGTATGTTAAATTTTACACATCTAGTATTACTATTTGGGATGTCTTTAGTTTGGCATGTGGTGTAAGATATGAGAATGGCATCCACTGTTTTACTTTTGTTCATTTGTAATTTATGCTATGAAGAAACATTTCCCTAATCCATTGATGGACAATAAAGACTAAAGTATTTGAGTTCTATTGCAGTGTACTATAGTGTATGTACAAGACTAACTCCAAGATTCCATTTCTTGTCACAACTTTTGCCTCTTGCTAAACTTTGGTTTAGATAAATAGTGGCAAGAAAATCAAACAAGAACAAATGAGGACAGAGCGCTATAAAATCGTCAAACGACAACCCCAACAAAGTACTGGCAGCGCTAGACACAACCGTATGCTGACGTATGCAATCAAGGGAGCCTATCGTACCCAAACACGTAGCAAAGAGAGAGTCGAAAGTAAG
>SMGT01002944.1:194765-206763 GCA_004794575.1 Lanistes nyassanus
CCCCCGGTATTCAGTACCACAGCTCAAGCTTCCCACCCCCACCTTCCACACTTACTCATCCCCACGTCCGACGGCCTGGTTGCAGATGATATTTAAAGGATTGCTTAGGCAGGTGTTTGTCCAAAGCTGATCATTTTCGTCTAGACAGTAGTTATGAAAATGGCTTCGTCTTCGGATCGCGCGAACAAAAGAACAAAACTGAAAATTTGTAAATTTGAATCGCATGAAATTCAGAGAGTGCCAGTCTTCAATGCCTCTACGATACTGTAACCATGGAACTTGTGTCTGTGTAAAATGTATAATCAAGTTACGACGAGACTTAAGTCACTTTTGTGTGCTTACAAATAGCTGGAATATTTTTTACAACTGCTTTTATTCGTCATAGTCAAATTGTGTGAACACGGAATGAATAAATGGAACTGTATTTTGTACCACTGAGGGACAAAATTCACACTGTCAGCTCAAGAATCTGTTAGCATGGCCCATTGTACGAAGATACCCCCCCCCCCACACACACACACACACAACTCCCCGTCTCCCGAGTGCAATAAGTGGAATACCTCTGACTGGAAACTAATTCGACAGTTCAGCATACTTCTCCGCACAAACTAGGACATAATACTGTCAATCCATTTCTCCATTCTCTCCTGCTGCGCTATTCTTTTACTTTCATCGTTCCATCCTTTCTCGTCTCTTTCTGCGTCTCTCCACTTTCGATAACTAAATACTGGTTGGCATACGCAGACAGTACTTACTGGGTCCCCAGTGTAAATCTCTCACTCTCTTTCTCTCACACATAGAGGGGCATGCATCCTCGCTCGCACGCACGCACGCTCGAGAGCGACCAAATGATGTTGCTCGCGAGTTTGTTCATTGATATAACTGTGAACGTCTTCTAAAGAAAAGGAACACGAACTTTACCACAAATACTCTCCCTCTCTCTATCTCTGCTCAAAAATAACGGGAAAACTACCGAATATTTCTTGAGGCATTCTATTCCATACAGATACAAGACTGTTAGGTTGTCTTTCAAGGTCATCATTTAAAACCTTTAGGACTTCGGGGTAAAATATTAAATCCCGTTCTTTCTTTTGAAACAGAATTATATAATGAGGCAGCCACAGGTTGTCTGAGCCAAACCAATAAAGACAACAGCTTGAGCGGCGCTCAGCTACGTACACTGCCGAGTGTGTGTGTGTGTGCGTTTGTTTTTTGTGCGCGAGCGCGTGGGCGTGCGAGTGCGTGCGAATGTGTTGCGCACGCGCTTCCGCGCATGTGTGTTTCTGTGTGTGTGTGTGAGAGAGAGAGAGAGAGAGGAGGGTGTAGTGTGAAATGGAACGGAGAGCAGTGGTATTTTTTGAAGGCGAGCTCAAAAGCGAGGTGACTGCACCCTCGCTTCTAGTATCATGGACGAATCAGTTTCGACAGTGACATCTGCAGTACTGTATACGACTTTGAAAAATCAGGTCTTATAATGGAGGGGTCTTGTAAGGGAGGACTAGTTGCACTGAACCGTTAGTACATGTAGGTACATGTACGGTGATGGAGTGGGTGAGAAATAAACACATCTGCATGTATGTTATCAAGGCAGTAAACTGCAACATGCTTTTTGAAACTGTATTTTTTATTTACCACTGAACTCATGTTAAAAGTTTTTTTCGCATCTCAGTTACTGAGATCACCCGTTAGTGTGACGCAACTCTGTACCTGCTACCTGCCCCTCGCAACTCGCACAGTTTACATTGGATTAAACATTTCAGGCACTGACTGTCAGGAATGAATTTTTAAAAAAATCTGTGATATAACCTATTTGCCCTTCTGTGAAATGTCGAAAAGACACGCAAGTCGTATATTGTACAAAACCGTCTCTTCCTTCAGTCCGTTAAGCGTAAAGTCGTAAATGGATGTCATGCAAAATTTATTGCCAACTTCCCTTTGTTGCTTCTTTGTTAGGAACACTTTCAATCTCTTTTCTAGATTTAAAACAGTTCTTTTGCGCTTCTCATGGGATTTGGGGTCGACACTTCACCTTTCTCAGGGAACATCTTCTAACCTTTTTTTCCTCTCAACCAGGGAAAGTCGTATTGTATGCAAAACCGGCCACTTTCGTAGGTCGCTGGTCGGGCTAAGGAGGGAGTCATAAATGGGAGGTCATTTATATAGTAAATGGTCTCCGTCAAATATTTTGGGTCGTGCGCTGGAGGAGGTCGTATATGGGAAGGTCTTATAAGGGAGGTTTTCCTGAAACATGCAGTCACTAACTCGTGAGACCGCCGCCGGAGAAAATTATATCCAACTCGTGCTGGGGAGTCAGAACTGGTTTATAGACTGGCCGTTTTTTCTGTTCTCTCTGTCCTGAAAAACTCTGTGTACATTCAGTTTTCATATACGAACCTGAAACAGTCTGTACACATACAGTTTTCATAGATAAACCTGACACTTTCTGTACACATGCAGTCATCGTACATGAACCTGACACTTTCTGTACACAAACAGTCTTCATAGTTGAACCTGAAACTGTCTCTACAATTGCAGTCTTCAAATGTGACCGACGATTTTTTTTCTTTGGAATACCATTTAGTCTCAAAGAGTTCCTGGAAGCGAGTTTTCTGCAGTAGACGCTCCCCTGGTAAGCTAGAAGAGCATTCCTGCTGACATTGGGGTGGTCTTGTCCTGCAGGGCGGGCGGTGGGCCGAAGTCGTGCCCTGAGCTCCCCAGGACACCGGAATACGGGCCGTGCAGGGCGGGAGGGATGTTTTGGGAGTTAACGTTCTTGGCAGTTTGCTGGGCTGGCGGAGTCCATCTGCTGGCATCCCCTGTCATGTTTCCTGAAGAAACACAGATGTTGATGCTAAATGAACCATGAGATACAATTAGATTTAACGTCATTGCAGACTAAGTAAGATATCACTCCTAACGATTTTAAAAGCGTATAATAAACTGATGGAAAAGTTCCCCTAACGTCTATTAAGTCCTCCGTCCTCCCCACCCCCAGCCCCCTTAACAACACTAAAGCGTGAAGTGTCAAAGAAAGTGCAAGAAAGAAACTAAGAAATAGATTTATTAACTTTTACTGACGTTCTAATGATTTCATTATCATTTTTATCTGATCACATTGGCCTATAGATTACTGACGTTATCTGTTCTTTGTGTCGTATCACTGATTTTTGGTTTTAACTTTGCTATTTTCATGGTGGTTTTGCTACAGCTATCTTACGCATATGACGAAAGTAAATTTGATTGTGTGAGAGAGATATTAGTACTAAATGTGAATTTCAACTTCGTCGCTACCAGTTCCTTCATTTATTTGGAATGGCTAAATGATTTCGTAAGAATACTCCGCTGAGACAATTCCTGACGGCAAAAAAGAAGTGCAGCTTTTGGATACTGGATACTTTGTAGTAACAACAGGATAACAGACAGAAACCATTGGACATTCTGTAGTAACAACAGGATATCAGCAGAGAGAATCCATCGGATACTTTTTAGTACAACAGGATATCGACAGACAGAAGCCACTGTACTGAAAACAAGACATCAACAGATAGAAGGTACGGTATAGTGACGTCGGTACGTAAACCCTGCGGACGACACTTTACAACAAGCTGCGGTTTTCTTGTACCACAGTCGATACATAGCTAAATTTTCTCTCTGACGTTTGGATTAGTTCTTTAGTTCTTTTCATTCGATGATTTGAACGCATTCTGCTCTTATAATTATTACTTTTTAAAAGTTATTTTTGAAGCTCTACAGGACTTTTAATTAGATACCTTATTCAGCATAACGACAGGCCCGCCAAAAGTTTTCGTGAACTCCGACAGGCACACGACTACACTGAGTGACGCCCAGAAACTGATGTCAGTTTTCACTTCGTCCTTCGTCATTTTTCAGGGCAGGTCTGAGCGAGAGCTTCTCTAATCGTCATTCTGAGCATGAAGCTTTTACTTGTCATCATCATTTGTCTAGATGCGGAAATATTACTAACGGCAACTGCTCTAGAGTTGGGCAAGGAACTGTCACCTGTCGCAGACACACATAGAAGGGTGTCATCTATAGAAGGCACATTAAGGAAGGATTTGTTATCTGTTGGAGACGCTATCTATAAGAAGTCACCTATCGGAGACACACTAAAGAGAGAACTATCACATATCGGAGACACACTAAAGAGAGAACTATCACCTATCGGAGACACACTAACGAAAGAATCGTCATCTATCCTAGACACATTAAGGAAGGAACTGTCATCTATAGGAGACGCTGCTTACAAGAAGTTATCATCTACTGGAGACACGCTAACGAAAGAACTGTCACCTGTCGTAGACACATTAAAGAAAAAGCTGCTACCTTTCGGAGACACGCTAAAGAAGGAATTGTCACCTATTGGAGACACACTAAAGAAGAAATTGCCACCTATTGGAGACACGCTAAAGAAGGAATTGTCACCTATTGGAGGCACAGTAAAGAAGGAATTGTCACCTATTGGAGACAGACTAAAGAAGGAATTGTCACCTATTGGAGACAGACTAAAGAAGGAATTGTCACCTATTGGAGACAGACTAAAGAAGGAATTGTCACCTATTGGAGACACACTAAAGAAGGAATTGTCACTTGTTGGAGACACACTAAAGAAGGAATTGTCACTTATTGGAGACAGACTAAAGAAGGAATTGTCACCTATTGGAGACACACTAAAGAAGGAATTGTCACCTATTGGAGACACACTAAACAAAGAACGGTCTGTTATCGGAGATTAACTAAGGAAGGAGCTGTCACCTATCGGAGACACTCTAAAGAAGGAACTGCCATCTATCGGAGGCTCCGAAAAAAAGGAAATGTCAGAAATTGCTAACGCTGTCGGCAAGTGGCAGGCATCTCTCACAGCCGCTTTAGACTAGGAAAAGCTTGCTTTTCTGTTGGTACTTTTAACGCTGAGTGAATAAACTAATTAAGCTTACTGAAAAGGTTGGGATGTCATAAAGCATTAGATAATATTCTTTTATATACTTCGAGTGGATTGTCACCAACTTCCTGGTAAAACATCCTAGTTTTTCGTCTCAAGATAGCGTGTGCAAACGCAACATGTAGAGTAGAGTATGCAAACGCAACATTTATTTCATGAGCAGAATTATCTATTGTGTGGGACTCGTACTGAGACATGAAATATTTCATTATTGATTGAGATACGGATAGTTGCACAGCACTGAGTTTTGTCTCGGGCAGCTCGGCAGATAGAAACAGGCGCCACAGGACCCACCATGATGTCGCTCTTCGCATATCTTAGGCTTCTCTTTGTTGACAATCACACTGTTGTTGTTATTGTTGTTGTTATTGTTGTTGGATGAGGTGTTGGATGTGGTGGTTCCGCTGCTGTTGTTGTTCCCGTTGTCGGTGTTGACGGTAGAGTTCTGCGTCGAGGCTTCCTGCTTGTTGCCGTTGTTGGACTGGCTGGATGTCTGTTGCTGCTTCATTCGCTCCATTTTGCGGAACTTCGCTCGGCGGTTTTGGAACCAAACCTGCAGAAACATAAGCGTACTGAGGAAACATCAGCATGTGGCAGAAGCAATGACATATTGCTGAAACGCAGGCGTACTGCAACAACCCTTTATTTCAGTATGCCTGTGTTTCAGCAATTCACGTTTATCGCAGAAATTGTAGAAACACAAGCATATCAGAAGACACGAAGGCTTATCGTAGAAACATATGCAGGAAGCACAATCAACAGTGTAATTATATTTAGTGAGCATAATCACTGCAACTACTCAATCCATGTTAAAACCCTGTTGTCATTGCGCCACCGTTAACTAAAACGTTCTCACCTGAACCCGGGCTTCGGTGAGATCTGTCTTCATTGCAATCTCTTCACGGGTATAGATATCCGGGTAGTGCGTCTCTGCAAAGGCCTTCTCTAGCTCCTTCAGCTGGGCGCTTGTGAAAGTGGTTCGAATCCGCCGCTGTTTTCTCTTTTCTGGACTAACAGTGCTCTCGTGTGTGTGTTGATACATCTTGTAGGGCAGGCCTGGCCACAGAGATATTTCGTTATCGTTTGGGTTTTTGTTTTCTTTGTTTGGGTTTTTAATAGATACAAACTGCAAAAATTCGGTAATATTTGTATTTATTTGCTGTTGCAAACACACAGCACTGGCTGCAGCTTCCAGGCAAAGGGTGCAGAATCAGTACTGGGTGTATTTGTATTATGTCCACTGCAGATAATCTGTATTAATTGTATTGGCGATGTATACGAGGCAGATATTGATTACACTAGTGTTCCACATTTTCCAGCTTTGCGGTGTCCATTTGCGTTATCTACAGGGCGGATTTTCGGGAATAGTTGTATCTATAGCAAACAGTCTCAGAACGGCAATGCCTGTATGTGCTTTTGTTTATTGTAGATATTTGGCACTAACTGTATTAATATTGTATATACCGAATGTTTCTTATTGGCACGGGTTCTACGTAGATGTATATTTTGTTTTTCCGTTGCATATTTTGTAGTTATGCAGCTTTAGTTAGATTTCTTGACACGTGTCTATTGGTTGCAGCGTCTGAGACATGAGCGCTTTCTGCATAAGACCATGCTAGTTTATAAATAATAAATTAAGTATCCATTTTTCTAAAATTGCCACAAAAAACAAGTTCTTCACTGACAGAGTAAATCAATGGTCGTTTTAAAATAATGCCGTATTATTTTCTCACATAACAAAATTTACTCATATGGTGAATTTGCGTTTGGAAGAGACATTGGTGTGGTCTGGTGTTCAGAAGTGCTTTTATGAGCACAAGGATTTCGATATGATACTGTTACTGGCTAAAGTTTACATCTATAAATGAAAATGGGGGGAGGGGGACTGCATCATCCCAAATACTCAAGCATTCTTGAGAGTGCTGAAGTATAGATGCAATCTTGAAAACTGGAATTAAATATGTACAGAAAGTATTGCAAATTTTGAGAGTAACTGGGGACTATACAAACTATGTGTGCAGAAAGCATCTGTATGGCACTCCAGTTATCCGTGTCTAGCTCCTTCCCCCCTCAACAGACTATGTTGTGATGTATAGATAGAACATGTTATAAGTAGAAAGTTGGTTATGATGCGACTACCTGCAGAATTACGACCATTGCCCCTCTCTCTCGTAATACTGCTAAATGGTGTTGTAATATGCTGGTTGTAACTGTGATGGTTGTTTATTACATTTTTTGAAAATGCCGTATTAAAAGTTGTTCATGAGGTACACAAAATTGCCATGTCCTTTCTGTCCCACTTCTTCTACTAAGCATTCTAAACACCTGTCAGTCGTTCTATATGACTGAACATTTTCTTCTTTTTTTTTACTTAAAATATTTCAGTAAAATTTAGTAACTATCCTTAGTAATTCTATTTATACCTCAGATTAAATGTACAAGACTTGCATACAAATATACTCAAATGCACTCGCACGCTCGCGCACATTTACTCACAAGCACGCACGCACTCACGCACGCAGGCACGCACGCGAAGTAGCACACATGGAGATGCGCACGGCAGAGGAGAACGACGGAAACGAGGAGCAAAGCGGAGGAAAGAAAAAACTTTAGACAGACAGACAGACAGACAGACAGACAGACAGACAGACAGACAGACAGACAGACAGACAGACAGACAGACAGACAGACAGAAGAGATTTTCAGGCAATGCACCACGTTATCAGTGGAAGATCGATCTGGGGAATCTGCAGACATTTTTATTCGCTCTTATTACATTTACCGCACGACCTGATCAATGCACGGCGCACGCGCGCCTGTCGGGACATGGGCGGTGCTCATCCATCATTGACACGGTCCCCCTCACAGCCACCCCCATCTTGCCCCCTTCCCACTCACGGCGGCCATGCTTCTGGAGGGAAGGGCAGTCCTTGAGGTCAGTGTGAGTATTTGCGAAAGACCGGCTGCCTGTGACACAATCGTTACTCAAATGCCGTGCTTTTAAGTCTCTGTGGAGCTGCTGTACTTACTTATAGGCTATGTTCTGTGTGTAGTTAATCTACTCCCCGAATAACCCAAATCCTGATTTGGTCATGTCAGTATATCGATACGTCTGCTCGGGTTCCCCGCAAGCACGGACTGCAGAGGAGATAACCCCGCAGAGCACTACTGAGGCGTCAAAACAATGAAAGGAAGAAATGAAAGGATCAAACGTCAGTAGAAACGATACACAACGTTAGTAGAAACAATACACAACGTTAGTAGAAACGATACACAACGTCAGTAGAAATGATACACAACGTCAGTAGAAACGATACACAACGTTAGTAGAAACAATACACAACGTTAGTAGAAACGATACACAACGTCAGTAGAAATGATACACAACGTCAGTAGAAATGATACACAACGTCAGTAGAAACGATACACAACGTTAGTAGAAACAATACACAACGTCAGTAGAAACGATACACAACGTTAGTAGAAACGATACACAACGTTAGTAGAAACGATACACAACGTTAGTAGAAACAATACACAACGTCAGTAGAAACGATACACAACGTCAGTAGAAATGATACACAACGTTAGTAGAAACGATACACAACGTTAGTAGAAACGATACACAACGTTAGTAGAAACGATACACAACGTCAGTAGAAATGATACACAACGTTAGTAGAAACGATACACAACGTTAGTAGAAATGATACACAACGTCAGTAGAAACGATACACAACGTCAGTAGAATTGATACACAACGTTAGTAGAAACGATACACAACGTCAGTAGAAACAATACAAAACGTCAGTAGAAACAATACAAAACGTCAGTAGAAATGACACACAACGTTAGTAGAAATGATGCACAACGTTAGTAGACATGATACACAACGTTAGTAAGATCGTTCTGGAAAATGTCGTCAGACTTGCACAACATTAGCTTCTTCTCTCCTCCCCCTTCTCTCTTTCTCTCCCTGCATTCCTCCCTCTCTCAATCTATCTTTCTCTCTCCAGATTTCTATGTCTCTGTTTCTGCCTCTGCCTGGCTGACTATTTCTCTCTCTCTCTCTCTCTCAGGTCTGAGGTGCCAAGATTGCAGTAAGAGGGAGAAAGAAACGGAGAAATGGAAAAGATGAGGAGGAAGAAGGGGAGAGGGGAAGGAGAGAGATAGAAGAGGGGGTTATAAGGACAGCCAGCTAAGCATGAAGGAAGCTCTACCTGTTTCACTGACCACTCAGCCAGAGAGCCCTGTGAAACAGCTTCACCTCCATTTCGTAGACAAATAGGTTTATTGTGGGAACAACAAAAGTAGCTGGCAGACCTTCGTGCAGAACGACATCAACTTTCTTAACGAAAACTAAGCGATGGTGGTTGGAGTGGCATGGTGTACATACAGATGTTGAAATTGTTTTCTGTCATAGCAGGGAAAGTGTGCAAGAGAATGAAATTTAGTAACAAAGTGAGTAGAGACAATTTTCTTCTTCCAAAATTTTATGATTAAAATGTGACATTTAAGCAGTGACGGACTTAATTTGATAGGTTAAAATAAGCGCCCTGAGTTATGAGTACAGGTCGCCTTCAGAGCACGTGCAGAGATCTTCCAGGTGTCCCAAGGCTACAGTAATCACCTCATCACTTTACACTTGCAATACATTGCATGAGTGCCCAATACGGCGACGGTACTGAACTTCCTGTAAAAAAGGCGTTGGTATACAGAAAAGGGAGGAGGACAGAAAGAAAAAAAAAACCGAAAGAACGAGACAGAAAAACAGACAGACGGACGGAGAAACAAACAAAATGAAAACCAAAAGAAAGAAAACAGTGAAAAAGCAGCTGTGGAGGATCAGGGAGAAGAACACAGACGGATGAAAAATAAGAGAGAGGAGGAGGGAGGTTATTAAGGAGGGAGCAATGAAAGCAACGAGATGGTGTATAGAGAGCTGCATGTGCAGTAGCTGTTTATCTTCTCTCCGTTCGATGTTAAACACTCTAAAAAGACAACGATATGCCCTCGGCTTCTACACGAATAATATTTACACTTTTGAAGCGGTTATATTTTGAAAAGCCGGTCGAGTAGAAGTCGCTCCTTTAATCATTGGAATCTCTATGAAAGCGGGGAAGCTGGAGTCACAAAAGAAGGGCGAGGGGAGGCCACTCGCTCGGAAGGCAGGCAGACGTGTGCGCACAAGCTCCAGCGATCAATGGTGTACTGAATTGTGCTGCTTCCCCGGCAATATCTCAGCACCCGGTCCCCGAGGATGCAGACTAATCTGGTTAGCAAAAGACACGGAATCACTGGTTTTGACGCAAATTGGGTCTCACATATTGATATTAGTTTTATATTCGAATAATTAGATTTGGCCCCAGCGTTTTCCAGTGGAAAACACGAGTAATTGTGCGGAGAAGCGAAGCTAGTGGTACTCTTCAGAGATTGAGGTAGAAAATTAAACGCTCACTCCTTCTCTCAGCCAGAGACGGAAACAATGGCGCGCTTGGGTTTGATTGAATAAAACTCGAATTAGACGGCAAACGGAATGGCACCTAATCTATCATGAGGCGTACATGTATATTCTCCTTTAATACAATCAAGCTGTTTGTCATGATTGTTACAGGCATCGCTCTCCGAATGAACGGCTTGACTAGTCTCCCAGCTAGGCCCTGGATTTCCGCCGCGGTTCACTGCGACCTCCGTTATTGCACAAGACAGGCCTGGCGCAGACCAGTCCCATCATGCACTGCGGCTGAACGTACAGTAAAGATAATCATAAGAGATCCCCGACCCAAGTTGTATGCAACTTTTGTACATCAGTTTTGCTTCAGCAGTTTTGTGCGATTAATAAGGGCCTACGTACAAGCGTTCTTTTTTTTTCTTACGTTTACACTAACCATCTTGTGCAACCACGTTATCATGTGAAAATCGCATTAACATTCAGTGGCTGTATGCCGGCTGTATTGTAATGTGTTCACGAGTCCAGTGCTACTTGAATTAATGTGTGTATGCATCACTATCGGCCATGTTTATTGTACGTATTTACGTATTAGCGGGCACTGGCTATAACCCAGCTGTACTTGTCATAGTCTTTGTACGTATGGGTCAAATGTTGTTTACATTGATTCTTGCATGCATTACCACCGGCTGTTTTTCTTGCAATGTTTGCACGCATTACCATACCTGGGTATCATCTGCATTTATTATAAGTGCGTACGTATAGCAGAGATCGCGCTAGGTTTTACGAAAATGCGTACAGCATACGCACAGCCTGAGCAAAAATCAGCGAGACACAGACTGTTTGCGTGCGATAAGAAATGATGTTGATGTTATAGCTTATTGAATAGTCACGTGTTTTCAAGAAATGACTTACGAAACAGGGTAAAGCTCGGGAAATAGCTTCGTTCTGGCTGAGAAGAACCATGATTCAGAAGTGTTGTACAGTGACCTGTGTAACTAGACTGGCTGGGAAACCAACAACCGCCAAAACCTTTCTGGGTATGTCTTACGCAGTGTAAGAAGAGAAATGCGTGCCTTTAAAAAATGCGTCAAATACGCAAAAAAGTGTGTTAAAGCGATCCCTGGTATAGGTCCAATGTTATTTAAATAAATTTTTGAATTCATTGCTACCGACCGTTGTACCCTGGGCAATCATTACCATATGCATTATCTGTAGCAGTTGTGTTCCATGCCGATTCACAACTTCTGTGCCACCATTAACGTCATCTATAATGGCATAAAATGTCAACTCATCGAAATATATATTTCTGGTATAAGTATGTCTAAATATACATTTCTGCTATAAGTATGTCTAAATATATAATTCTGCTATATGGCAAAATATATATTTCTGGTATAAGTATGTCTAAATATATATTTCTGTTATAAGTATGTCTAAATATATATTTCTGGTATAAGTATGTCTAAATATATATTTCTGCTATAAGTATGTCTAAATATATATTTCTGGTATAAGTATGTCTAAATATATATTTCTGGTATAAGTATGTCTAAATATATATTTCTGGTATAAGTATGTCTAAATAT
>SMGT01002944.1:223350-232562 GCA_004794575.1 Lanistes nyassanus
ATAGAGCATAATTTAATTCCCTCTGCAGTGCTTTATTTTTTTTACTCCTCTGTAGGCCTACATCGTATGACTTTTCCAGCATCGCATCCTTATTCCGTCATTTAGCGATTTTCTTTCTCATTCGTTTTACAAAACTTTATGAGGTGTTTCCATACTTGTAGCGCTTCTAAAACCATTTAGCCTAATATTTTGTGGGTGGGGGCAAACATTTTATAGCCCAGAATTATCGCGTACTAGATTGTATACTGTTTCCCTTCTTTTATTCGTCGCAAAGAAATTTATCTGGCTTTTCTCTCTTTTTCCGACAGGTTAGCTGTAGTTGGTTAGGGTGATTTCAGATTTATGTGCATGCGTTTGATTTCCTTTCTGGTTGTAGGTAAGAAAATATGTGAGTAATGATGTGATAATCACTTGTCACTGAGAATTTCCAGTTAGCAGCATTTAAGAACATTGTTCGATCAGTTTTCATCTTTCTGGGACATAATTTAAAGTTCATTTAAGTGTTAATACTCTTAAACTGATATTATTTCCATAGTATTATATACTCTTAAACTGATATTATTTTTTCCATAAATCTGTTTGTTTAAAACAAATGTAATATTTTCAACACTACTCTGTTTTAGCCGTTTGGATACATCTTTCGCAAGTCGAAGTTTTTTTCTTAGCACGAATCACTTGCTACTTTCATTCCTACTACAGGTGTTTTCAGCAGTCAAAATATTTGCCTTTCTGGGAGTAGTAAAAAATAAAATTCTACGTCTGGTTTGTAGGGTTTCTCCCCACCATACTTGTTTAAACGACCTGGAATTTTTTCCCATCAAATCGTTATCCCCTCTTACCCATCACACTTCAGACTGTTTTCTTTTTTTTTAATTCGAGAAAGAAAATAAATGAATTCCGTCTAACAGTTTTCAAAGATGGTGGGTTTTCTGGGGATCCGTTTGCTACATTCTCGCACTAACTGTTGGTTTTCCGCCTGCCTGATATCGGAGCAGAAAGAATCAGAGCCAACACAGCATATCAAAGAATAATTGAGTCGGTATTACTAGAAACGCGCTATCGATGTAGCTGCCTTGATTTAATGCGATGTCGCTGTAATAAAATATTCATCAGATTCTTTGTTATATGAAACTGCATGACAAAGGCGTGACCACAAATGACGCAGAGGGAATTTTAAAATTCACTTTACAAGTGTCGGATTGAATAACTGATTTCGGAAAGCGTGCATGATCTTGATGTGCCATTCAAACACAGTAATGCCGAGAGCGCAGAGCCGATATCAAAAGACTTTCGCATGTCCACAACAGAAAGATGACTTGCTTTCATTTTCCATGTAATGATAACTTTGCAAATGGCTTTCTGTTCCATGGATTCTCGGCATCACCTGGGTCACAACTTAGGTCCGGGGGAAAATCAATCACTCGATCGTCATCCACATTCATATAAACGATATATTTCCGTGGCGTCCATTCTTAGTCTATTTTTTTGTGTGTGTTTCTCCCTGTCGTTCTGCTAACAGCTTTCCAAGCAGTCTGGTTATCAGGTCTGTCGAATCAGCTTTAACCGCAGAAGACTCTAAATATACTTTAATAATCGTAACAAATACGTTTTTCCTGAATCATAATCAATTTGGATTCCTCGAGACGTTATTGTGAAAGAATTGAATTCAGGTGTTACACACTTGTCTGTATCTTCGTTAATAACCGATTTATACATAATCTTGTATTCTGTCTTATACACCTGATATTGATGTATACTTAAATGAAAATGAGGGAGTTGCACAGATTAAAAGAAAGTTGTGAAGAAATTATTTCAGACGTTTCAGTCGACGCTGCAGCCAACGATTGACAAGGCGGATTATTGACAAGTGAGATCAGAGGACTTACCTGGCGGGAAAACGGGTGCCTGGGGGTGGTCGCGAGGCCGGGTCACCACGCCACAACTTGCACCTGTCGGTAGCCCCGGGTTGGACACGGTCGGAAAGGATCGCACGCCGTTGTACCTGTAGCCTTGGCCCATCTGAGCGAAGGGACTGGAATCCCCGTAGGAACAAGGAATGTTGCAGTTGGGTAGGGAGGCGTCCATCCCGGGTAGCGCACATTGCCCGTCGAAGGTGGGCTGATTGAGGTAAGGATATTCCATAGTAACCGGCAGATACTGTTTCCAGGTGCACAGTATTTTTTTTCAGTCCGCGGTCACTTTTTAACTAGATAAAATCACCGTCAGTTACACAAGTCTACACCTGTACACTGTGTACTTCACACGCTTAACACGATGGCCACATGTTTTCTTGCTTGTATGTTTGGGTATGCATGAGTTCGCGTATGTGCACGCTCGTGTGTACGTGCGTGCGTGTATTTGTACGTATGGTTTCAAATACAATTTAACAGTCTTTTCCCAAAACCTTCATCGCCTAGGACAGAAAAAGCGTGGAAATCAGTCGCAGTGGCGGCAGAGACACAGGCTAATTCTCTCGCGAATTCTCCGCTCAGGATCACTTTACCCCAAGATTCGATTAAACTGCGACCGGCCAGCCAAAGGATGCGGAAGCAAATTCTATCTGCCGGATATCTAATTTGCCCCAACCCTGGATAAATGATCATCAAGTTTAGAAAGTGCGAAATTTACTAACTACTGTTGGCTTATGTATGCATGCTTTAATGCAATCAGCGCCCAGGCCTTTTGACGCTGGGCGGAGCCTCGGCTGTGGGACGTTGTCTCGCGCGCAACGAGTCCCGCCCACTTATGGCAAAAGCAAGGGCATGGAAGCCACGCCTACTCCGCACTCCGGGCCCGTGACCGACAAGAAAAGCTCTGGCAGGGGACAATGAAATGGTTCATCACCCGTCGGCGAGGCCTGCTGCAGAAAGCTGAGGCGTGGCGCTGCGCGAGCCATATACAGCCGCCGGTCCAGTTGGATGTGAGGCCTTCACACTTGGCTGGGCTGTGTGTACACAAAAGGCCACCACACAAGCACTGAGGCTGGAAATTTCACACACAGCTACTTACGCGTTTGTTGGATTGTTTGTTTCACTTTGTTGGTTTGTTTGATTGCTTCGCTAGTTTGTTGGTTTGTTTGATTGTTTGATAGACTGATAGTCTGTGTGGCTTTTTAATTTCCTGTTGGAAAGACAATGATTGAGAGATTGGTTCTTTGCTTAGTTTATTTTATTATTTCTGCAATTGTTTGGTTTAACGGTTATATTGCTTTGTGTTTATTTTTTTAAAATGATTTTATATGTTCATGGAAACATATGGAGTATACCTTTTTCTTGTTATATAAACAATAGTATCATCCAAATTTATAATACGAAATACTTCGGGAAGCAGATTTTAACACCACACTTTGATACTGACAAACATGACATTCAACAAGAATACTGTAGAGGAGTTCACTGTAGACGATTTTTGTGTCAGGCAGCTAATTCTCAGTGCCCAATCTGATCTACTTTGGGCGACGAAACAGTGTGCCAGATGTTTCTATCTGCGATATTATCTGCCATCTTCTGCGATCATCTTCATACTCATTTCACTGATGACTGTAAGTGGGCATCAAGAAAAGTTTGTATCTGTTTCTTATAAGTTTTCCGTGGGCCTGTTCTACCAGCTAAATTTATGAGCACTTTTTGTACATACAGAGAATAGCCAAACGCAAATACTATCCGTTCTGAACAGTTTATAAAAGCGTTCGTCCTATCTGGCATTCCGTTCACAAACACGTAAGGCTCATTAACCTAATGTATTTTAGAAAATCATTTCCTTGTGGACAGGAGATTCAAATATCCTGCCCTCTCTATCCCCATCCCCCCATTCCTTCAGTTTCGGACACCATCATAGTTATAAATAGTGGTGTGTCTTATTTTCTCATAATACTTTCATTAAGGTTCTGTCGTCTTTTCTTAGAAAAGCAACATGAGGTATGCTATTTAAAAAAGAGCATTTTTTATTTGTACTGCTCAAAAGAATTGAAAGACCAGCTGCACTTTGGCCGGCAGGGCAGGGACGTGTAATTTCCAACAACACAATATCCGAAACCGTACATTTGGATGCATCTTGCTTCATGCTGCAACATTGAACATAACTGTTCGTGGAAATCAGTGCCGCAACGTTCGTGCACACCCCAGGTAGCCAATCGTGTACCCCCCCCCCACCAAGACGCCAGACAACGTGCAAATTAAGCGCGTGCATGTGACAAAACAAAACTGAACTACCGAAAACTTCAAAGCCATTGAAAAAGCCACAAGAATTTTCAGATGTCATGCCTTCTCATTCTCCAAAATTAATAGGACAACCAACCGTGCAGTCCTTACTTTGGTGTACCTCGCAATATTTTGGTGAAGAACAGCTTATGCAACCCTCTCTAGTCAACTTCATGAAAGACCACGTGGTACTCAGCGTACGGCCAACATCACGACGCTGTCCAGGAAACCAACCATGCCACAGACCTGGATGTAAAACGTCTTTTTCTGTACTCCACCACCATTACCTTCAAAGGCCCCTCGGATATCCGCAGATCTTGTGTATTTAATTACTTGTTCATCGTGGTAAAAACTATGCTGTGGCGAGACCTGTCGCACTTCGAATTACCGCCTCGGTGGTCTAGTGGTTAAGGCGTCCGCTTCCGAGGCGGGAGGTCGGTGACTCGCTTCCCGGCCGAGTCATACCTAAGACTTAAAACTTGGCAATCTAGTAACTGCCCTGCCAGACGCCTGGCACTACAGGGAACAGTACTAGGACTGGTTGGCCCGATGTCAGTAAAATGTGACTCGGTGGGACTGAAGTCTGTGTTGCGCCATCAGTCCCACGTGTGGCAGCACGTAAAATTTGTCTAAGCAACACCGTCCTGATATGCACTTAGTTTGCGGCTGGACGTTAAGCAACAAATACCCCCTCCCCCCCTCGCACTTTGAATGAGCGTTTCACAGATCACCTCACTGCCGTCAAGCAAGGCAAGAATACGTCAGTTGGGGACCATTTTAACTTTTTACATTAAAGTTGCACCAGTCTGATCAAGCGACTCGGCAGCGTTAAACCTACCAGACTCAACCTCCAGTGAATTATGGATTTTGTGTGTGTGTGTGTGTGAGAGAGAGAGAGAGAGAGAGAGAGAGAGAGAGAGTGTGTGTATTTTCAGCTGACAGCGCAGTATTGGGACAATTGGTTACTACGTAGAATTGAGGAAGGTGCTTCATTCCTTTTCGTCATCATGTACGTTTCTTCATTCTATTCGTCATCATTTGCTTGGAATGGTCGATGACCCGAAACATACAGTTTTCCTCTCCGCCATCTGACTTTCTAGCAAGGCCTACGGACCCCCCCCCACCACCCCCCGTATCGCGTGCGAGACAACCTCACTGGCCTTAACCGAGCTTCACCCGATCGAGCACCAGTGGGATGTGGACATCCGCTGTGGGCAAACCAAGCGCCGCCAGTTGACCTTCAACATGTCTTCCTTTTGCTTCAGCTTGCAGGAGTGGCCGGCGATCCCAGAAATGACTCAGGGGACACCGGTTCAGTCCATGCGACAACGGTGCCTTGCTTGCGTTCAGGTCAACGGACTACACACACGTTGTTGACACTGATTATTCTGTGCACCTGCCAGATACTTTTATATGTGTGGGTCTTGTATTTCACGACAGAGAATCTGGCTGTTGCAATGAAAACATCCCATTATATATGTTGCTGGTCGTTACGTTAATTAATGAGGTACACCTCAACTTCATTGTGACTATTGGTTTGTGGTTTTGGCACCATGTAGCGAGCGCAGTTTCCATTGCTCTTTCAATTCATTTGAGCGGTATATATCAATCAATCCACTGGACTAAATGATCTCTTTTGTTCTTTGCGCCATAGCTTTGCTGTGTGGGTTTTCATCTGCTGATAGTTTTGAAGAGCTGGACGTTGCGCTTGTCTGCGCGAGCCATCAAGTCTGCTGCTCGCGACCCAAGCCTTCAGCCAGAAGTGAGAACATAAAGCAGACAGTTCTCAAATGGCAGAGCTTCACGTTTTGTCTCTGTTGACTTGCGACGTGGACAGGAAGGATGCATTAGTCCCGAAAAAGACTTGATCGATGTCCCAACTCCACTTTCGACCCCTTTCTCTCTCCCGCTCTCGATGGTTGCTGTGTTTATAGGTCCGTTTGCTTGTCTGTCTGCAGGTATTTCTTGCTCTTCCTTTCGCTGTACTGTCTGCTTCTATTTCCGTTCTCTGGCGCTCAGCCCGTGTGTACAGGGGGAGTACACGTAAGTATAAAGGGGCCACTTGTGAGCAAACGCGTGTATTTCCTGGAGTTAAACATTGTGCAAACTTCATTCGGCCATTTCCCCGCACATTAAACTGCCTGTTCGCACTGACCATCTTACTGCTGCTATCAGTCTGGTGGTTCTTTCAGTGCGTAGTTTAGTAAGAGGACCACATCCCCCATAGTGCGAAATCACCGCGAGGTGGAAGCACTGTCCCTCTAAATAATCACCAAACGCGTGTATGCGTGCTCACATAGGCGTTTTTGTGTATTTTGCGTGTTGGGTGTGCCTATATGTAAGTGAGTATGTGTGTGTGTGTGTGTGTGTGTACGTGCGTGCGTGTGAGAGCATGAGAGAGAGAGAGAGTGAAAAGTTAAAGATAAGGGGAAAGAGAGTGTTTACATTACCGTTTGATAGTTTGACATTATCTGGAGCTATCCTACATTTTTCATTGTTTACATTACCGTTTGATAGTTTGACATTATCTGGGGGTATCCTACATTTTTCATTGTTTACATTACCGTTTGATAGTTTGACATTATCTGGAGCTATCCTACATTTTTCATTGTTTACATTACCGTTTGATAGTTTGACATTATCTGGAGCTATCCTACATTTTTCATTGCTTACATTACCGTTTGATAGTTTGACATTATCTGGAGCTATCCTACATTTTTCATTGTTTACATTACCGTTTGATAGTTATCTGGAGCTATCTTACACTTTTCATCGAGAAATTAACTTTGATTAAACGAGTCACGTGTTATATTCGCAAATAGGACAGCAAATATGCTTTTCGTTGTTAACTGTATATTTTCTTTGAGTAATCTGTAGTAACCTTTAATTTAAGAACTTGGTTTCGGCATATTTTAACCCGTGGTTATCCCTTGTTTATCCCTTAATTACAATACTTAGGAAACGAGAAGAGTTTCGCAGCAGTGTTAACTATAATCTTTCAAATCAGTGTTCGACAGTTGACCTGGGGATTGTTGAGAATTTCTTTTGAAAGCTCCCCCACCCCTAACAACAAAACATCCTGTTAGTACTAGCATTGCATGTCTATTTTTCAAGTTCATTTAGCAGTCTTTGTGTCTTGTTATGAAACTATTGAAAATTAAGTTTATCTCGAGTAAAACCTCATGTTTTGGTCAGCTTTCAAACCTTTTGTTTATGATTTTTGTGCTGTGTATGAAAGGTTGGAAGCGCTGGTATCAACACACACAAAGAAAGATTGCAGTTTCAGTGAGTGATGCGTCGTAGATTAGACCTACGGCCTAAACTGTCATTTATGCCCAGCTTGTCTTTATTGTTGCTGCAATCCTAAAAGCATAGCTTGCTTTGCTATTATAAGTTCTTGTAGGTAAATATTTTGGGGTCACGTTATATGAATGGTTTTTGACATGTGACCTTTTTAACGCTCTTTGTAGTAGGTTAAACCTAACAGACCCTCCTTTTTTTTGAAAAACTCAACACATGCATCAGGTATTGAATGTCATAGAGACAGTCCTTTGACTTCTTCTTTAACCACCCTTGGAGAACTACACCGCTACCCTCTGAGAATATGATGTTGCCATGAACAGTGAATATGCCGTATTCAGTTTCAATAAATATGCAGTAGTGAGTATTATTCAATGGGATATAAAGCTATACCTTACTGAATGTGAATGGATCTTTTAGTACTAAAGCTGTAAGGCAGCGCACGCATTCTGAACTCACTCTTTCGTCGACAGAATATGTGCGTGCTAACATTTACCTCTATGACTCTACAGTCTTAAAATATAAACAAATTAACAGAAGCTTTATAAAGTACGCCTCATTTTAACTACATTTCTGGGAAGGCTTTTCATAATACCAAGAAAATATGCTATCATAAACTACACATGCTGTGTTATTGTCGTCTGCTGCCTGGCTTCTTGGAGGATCTAGGTAGCCATCTATGCCAGGATAAGCAGCAGACAAATCAAAGCCTTTTCCAGCGGCTGACCTCAGGAGTTCCGCGTATCCCACTTGTTCCTCTTTCTGCTGGTTGTTTCAAATGAACACACTTGGCAATCTAAGTGCACTTTGCCATAGCAGGCACAATTATACTAACAGCCTGAGATGAGTTAACCATAAAAGGCAAGTTAATGTTGAAAAGCTAATTGTTACTATAATAAATGCAGGTGTTCAGTGCTTTAGAAAGATTGCAGCATGTTTATGCTTTAACAGTTGTGTAAGTCCATGTCTCAAATGAATGCTTTTAAAGATGAAAGAGTAAATCGAGTGCAGATGTGCCACCAATGCGCATGTATTGTCCATTCATCCTCGCCTTGTGTCCTTCGTGGGAAGTGGGCTGCCTACGAGAGTCCTTAGGCTTGTCGGTCCTGAGCCAGTCTTTCTAGCTGTCTTTGCCTTGCCAATACTGACCTTCACATCGGCCTCTGTCCCACCCTTTACTTTCTATCGACGATGTATCCCAGGTAGGTGAAGCTCTCTACCTCCTCTAACTCTACCGCATTGCCTTCCAGCATGATGGCGGCTGGGTCAGTGGTGTTGTCCTTGATGACCTTGGTCTTCCCTGTGTGGACGTTGAGGCCCAAGCGATCAGAGTTGACTGTAGTGACGTCAGTCTTTTCCTGCATCTGCTGCTGGGCGTAGCAAAGTAAGCCAGATCTTCAGAGAAATCTAGCGCATTTAGCTGCATCCACTGGATACGGTAACCACTGGTTACGGTGACCACTGGATACGGTGACCACTTGATGCCTTGACCACTGGATACCGTGACCACTGGATACCGTGACCACTGGATACCGTGATCACTGGACACCGTGACCACTGGACACCGTGATCACTGGACACCGTGACCACTGGATACCGTGATCACTGGATACCGTAACCACTGGACACTGTGACCACTGGATACCGTGACCACTGGATACCGTGATCACTGGACACCGTGACCACTGGACACCGTGACCACTGGACACCGTG
>SMGT01002944.1:240004-281547 GCA_004794575.1 Lanistes nyassanus
ATCGTCAGGCCCTATGCTGGTGATGAGATCCTGCAGACCATCGTCAGGCCCTATTCTGATGACGAGATCCTGCAGATCATCGTCAGGCCCTATGCTGATGACGAGATCCTGCAGACCATCGTCAGGCCATATGCTGGTGACGAGATCCTGCAGACCATCGTCAGGCTCTATGCTGGTGACAAGATCCTGCAGACCATCGTCAGGCCATATGCTGGTGACGAGATCCTGCAGACCATCGTCAGGCCCTATGCTAGTGACAAGATCCTGCAGATCATCGTCAGGCCCTATGCTGGTGACGAGATCCTGCAGACCATCGTCAGGCTCTATGCCGGTGCGATCAGCCCTGACTTCCTCCTGATGGATGATGATGCCCGCCCACATCGTGCAAGGGTCGTCCAGATCAACCAGTATGCAGCACAGGAGACCATCCAGCGTATGGACTGGCCAGCCAGGTCTCCACATCTGAACCCAACAGAACATGTCTGAGACATTCTCGGCAGGGTTGTTCGTGCGCGCACTGTCCGCCCCAGCCACGCTCAAGACCTTGGTGACCTCCTTCAGGAGGAGTGGAGGCGAATTTCGCAACAAGCATTCAGCGCGTCAGCAGCAACACGAGGCGGCGCTGCCAGGCGGTGATGACTGCTGGAAGTGGACGTACGCCGTGTTAAACACAGAGGTGGTGTGAATGGTTGTTTGAAATCTTTTCACATTCGCCTTCTAAAGGTCTCCATCGGCTTTTTATGTTGATTTTGGGAGGATACCTTACAGTGATGATCCCATTCCTCTCTTGATTAATGCGATCACATGCCTTCATTCTGATTTTTTTCACGCCCTCATCTAATAAAATTGACAATATTTTGTTTCACTGATAAACATGAGTACTGTGTGATGACGTTATATAATGATCCCTGTGGGATGTTGCTATGTATATCAAATATATGTCTAACAAGTCTAAGATTAACTGGTTGCGCACTGAGATCTTATGGTTTGTTAAGGTTTGAAACGTGTTTGGTTCCAGTAATATGGAGCAAAAATCCTGCTATTTTACATGCAAATTTATTCCAGTTGAATGGATAATGAAATTCGTCCTCATTCTTCTGGTAGGCGTACTGGACAATGCCTCAGCCACTCAACCTTCCATTTTGTATTAATTTATACTGTTATGTTATGAGTTAAAACTGCGTGTAACTCCGATTATCATTGCAAGTTCAGCCATCGGAAAAGTGGGTTTAACTAGCCTACATTTCTTGCTGCTAAAGTCACTCTTCACAGTCGTAAAAACAGGACTTGTGGAAGGTACACGATTTTACTGGTGGTAATTTTTTTAACCAAAAGAAAATGTCTACTCTATAATAGTTTTTTTTTTTACAAAAGCAAGTTCATTGTCGTGTGTTCATTTTCCCTTTGATTTTTTTTAACAATTCAAAATTTTAAAAAAATCCAAGCGTACACGGATGTCAATATTTAAAACAGGCGGCCTGATGCCGTCTGCTGAACTCAACACGAACTCAGGATCTATGCGTAGGATCTATGCTAATGTTGATGGAGTCTCGCACGAACACGTACTAAGAAAAGATGCATATATGCTAATGGTGACGCACGTTGCCTATAAGCGAAATATGCTAAAACTCTGCGGGAGAAGTAAGCTTTTTGTGTGTTCTGGTGTTCTTTTTTCAGTTAATCCTAATACAGTGCACTTAATCCCTTAAGGGCAATTATTGCAGCTCAAAGGTACTTAAAATTATCAACACCCACACACGCACACACGCACATGACATACACCTACACACGCACACACAAACACGCTTACAATTGTTCATATATCCATCAACAGAAGCAACAAGCAAGTACAGCTGTTTTGCAATTCTTGGGCAGCTTTTTTTTAAAAATTGCCACAACAAATCTTTATAGCCTTATGTCTTATCTACCGCATAGCGGCTCATGGGGCCCCTCACTGGCCTCAGTATGGATGCCAAGAGGGGAATGGGTATAATCATGTTCATGGCATACGGAAAGCCTATAGAATAAAATTCTATATAAAGATAGATTTTCTTGATATATATTTATTCTTTTTCCTCCCCCCCCCCCACCTCATAGTGCGAAATCACCGCGAGGTGGAAGCACTTTTGACTTTAATTCCCTCCGAAATCAACAATTCTATATACCATATGAGCTTTATACACATTCGCCTCTTGGAGCCCCATGGTTCTGCACTTATAGAAATTACAATCTTGTATTTAATCTTTTTGAATTCTTTAAAGGTACTGGGCAGCTTACGATTTTATTTCCACATGTGATTTGATGCTGTTCTGCGGACAATGGATTTCAAATGCAGTCTGATAAAGCACATCAACTTCTTGGTGCAAGGGAAAGAACTCTTCCGTTGAAAAACTCTCACAGAGAAATGTTAACATTTCGTCTAGACTGTGTTCCCGAGAAACCACTGTCTAGTTAAAAAGTGATTATCACCAGCAATAACAGATTATGTTTTTTTAAAAAATGCGCGATGTAAACAAATAGTACAGTTTGTTTAGCAATCTCTCGGTGACTGAGCCTGCTGTTACAGGTGAATCGGCTTTTCACATAAATAGACCTAGTTATCGTAATATAAATAAATATCTAGACTTAGAGACGTATATACTTATACTATACTTATACTATAGTACTAGTACTAGTATTATGCGTTACAGCTCTAAACTCCTAGGTTTTAGTATATAATATTTTCTCTAGTACGCGTTGTTGAAACTTGATTCTTATGTTCTGAATGCAAATAATAAAGAAGTAAACCGACAGAATTAATTTCATGAGTAATTCACGAATTTATCTAATATTATGTTTTTGTAAATGTATTTTTAATTTATTTATACTTTTTATCTTGTTTCTTCAGACCATTTGATTAGAGTTATAAAACCTTAACAGAACCTTACAAAATTAAGTACTATAAGAGGGTTCTCGTGGATATCCTACTGATCTTTCTTTAGACTTTGCAAGAGGCAGCCGTATTGCTACTAACGTGCTGACACCTGATGGACGGCAGTTTAAATGCTCGTTATAAAGCAGTTGATTTCAAAACAAGTCAACCAAAGTTTATCAGAGCATGTATATTCTTCTGTAATATTTATGCAAGTTTCTAGTCGTTTCTGGTATACTGAACCAGCTTCTTATTGTAGCCAGAAAAATGATGAAATGGTAAATGGGAGATACTTGAATTATTCGAATAATCTAAATGTTTTATTGCTCAGAGTGTTATTAGTGTTGCACAACAATGTTTGGACAAAAATAAAAGGAATGCGAAACAGGGGTACAATTTTGTTCAGATGAATAAAGTTTTTTTTTAAATTGTAAAAATACCTGTTTCTAGAGACTTCAATTCTCATAAGTTACTTTGTACACTTTTAGCACATAAAACATTTTTGTGCATCACAAAAAGTGTCAGAAGAATCATGTAGAATCTGTCTGTCTATATCATGTATATGGCCACCTAAGATACAGATCTGAATTTTCATAGCATAGCAACTATTTCATTTAAACTGTTAAAGCCTGTTTGTCATACAGCTATTTTACCACTCCATGAAGGGAGATGTTTTTTCATCTTGTGCAAGTGTGTGTATGAGACTATCATACTTGTGGTACCTGAGGATGTAATGAACACTGATTAATCTGTGTAAGCTATCCAGGCATATGTCTGTGCAGAAGATTGATTTGTGAAGTTATATTAATCAGGCCCATCATCATGAACCGAGATCAGGAGGGTGAGGACTTTTTGGCTCTCCTGCTGCAGCACTTGCGGTCTTCAAAGCTCTATAAAGATCTGTTCAGAGCTGCCCAGGTATATGTATTATTATCTTTCACTTTTGCTATCTCACAAGGTTATATGTCAACCTCGGTGGTCTAGTGGTTAAGGCATCCACTTCTGAAGCAGGAGGTCAGTGGTTCACACCCCACCAGAGGCATACCTAAGACTTAAAAATTGGCAATCTAGTAGCTACTCTGCCAGATGCCTGGCACTACAGGGAACAGTATTAGGACTGTTTGGCCCGGTGTCGGTATAATGTGACTGAGTGGGACTGAAGCATGTGTTGCAACATCAGTCCCAGTGTTGCAGCATGTAAACTTTGTCTAAGCAATACTGTCCTGATATGCATCTTGTTTGCTCTGGGAAATTAAGCAACAAATACCCAACCCAACCCTGACAAGGTTATATGATAAACAGTATAGTATTTGCAGGAATTCCCACTTGCAGACTTAATGGGTGCTTTATGAAGTTATTTTGCACTTTACTAAGACATCTTCATTTATATTTGATACTTTATAGTATTCTGAAAAATTGGGTCTCACATTGTGTCTTACTGTTGCAGCAAGAAGCTTCTAAGCCCAGTCTAAAAGTGTCAGACCTGCGGAAGGGTGTTCAGTCAGGGCTTGTAGCTGGAGGTAGAATGTTTGTGCTCATAGTTACGTCATTGTTTGAAAAACTGTTTTAGAGGAGATTGTGTAATATGTGTTTTCACAGGAAACGCAAGCTTGTTACTGATTTTATTACGATAAGTTACCACAAGTTATGAAAGTGAGACTCTCCTAATACTATTCTAAACATTTGTTTTCAGTTTTACTGCAGTTCTGTTAGTATCTTCTGTAAAGTTTAGCCATATATTTAATATGTTTAATTTTTAAGGATGGGACCATAAACTGCGGAATGCAATTTACTACTACATGCAGACTGGTCCATCTCAGTGGAACCAAACTGTCACTGAACATCATAAAGAACCACTAGTATACATAATGAAAGCACAGGTAAACCAACATTTAAAGGGTAAAAATATTTGATCTGGCTATATGCAATGTTTGTATTTTAAGTTGGACTCTTTGCTTGACATAAAATATTTCTTCCGCTAAACTTTCAGGGTTCATCAGTACAACTAAAATAACAACTAGATGACATTTGTTTAACCCACTTATCAGTCTATTAATAACAAGCTGATTATGAGATGTACATGTATTGTTATAAGCAAATTAGCAACTATCAGTCCAAGGAAGGACTCGAGTCGCTATTTCTCTTCCAGAAGTGACATTTTGTGACACTAGCTTTCCTTCTAGATACTGGCACTTTCAGCTGTTGGGGAACTTTCTTGGGCTGTGGGATCATGCAGCGTTCCTATATGTTATGTCTGAAGGATCGATGCACCATGACATAAAGCTTCACGGACGGAAACTGTAATTTTAATGACTTTTTGAGGGATGGGGGAAATAGGCCAGTAGAAATCTTGCTGGGCCATTAAAATCATTGGTCAGTAGCTAGTTCAGTAATCAAATGTTTTGGCAGCTGTTGTAGTCATTTAGAGAGAAAGAGAGAGAGACATGGGGCAATAGAAATTTCAGTGGACTAGTGAATTTTAGAAGTCGTAAGCCCATTGGCTTGGTGAAAATTTGGAAATTCCCACATCACTGCTATTACCATTTGTTGGATGATTAGAGTGTTACAACTGTTTTTCCTTTTTTTTTTTTGGATATAAAAATGGTTAAAATACTGCTGAAGTGTATATGAAATGAGACAGTAAGGGGTTAATTTTTCTTGTTATTTTAGCAAAACTGGGAAAAAAAGATCCTGAAAAGTTTGAACAGCATGTGTACAGAACTAAACATTCCCCTGGCAAGAAAGGTAATGAGTTGCACAGTTTCAGACTCGTCAGAATTTTGTTTAATGTTGCTCTGACTTGGATCTTTTAAAGACATTTTCTCTCTCTTTTTTTTTTTTTTGTTGGGGGAGGGGGGGACTGGTAGGTTACGAAGCATGGGTTATAGTATAATTTTTAGTACAAATTTGACACAAAGTTTACAAAAAAAATCAAAAGAAAAATATAATCAATTACAACACAGAAAGAGTATAGTGATATATTGCTTTGTGTATTTACAGTGTTGAAGTTAATGAGAAATGGCAGTTGATAAAATTGGGTCCAATTGTGCATCCTGATTACTTACCTGTATGCTGGTGTATGCCTACTGCCCCCATCCACACACACCTCCCTCTACCCACCAGGTACTGATACACAAACAGAGTCCTTATGCTTTGTTATGGAGTATAGCACAATGTTTTTAATGGCAGGTGTACTAGCTTGTGGTACAATTTTGACTTTGCTTTTCTTTATTTAGCGCCCAGAACGGGAACAAAAAGACATGCTGTCCAGGTGGACAGAGCTAGGAATCGATGGCCCAGGTAGTAACAAAAGTGGTTGGAAATTACTCATAAATCTGCTCTTAAATCAGACACAAGAAACATATTTATACTTCATGGTAAATAAATGATAGCAGGATGTTGTCCTCTTCCACAACTTTCAATTGTTGGTATATAAACAACAAATGTCACGACAAATGTCACGACAAATGAACAGCAAGTCGGTAAACATTTGGATTGTTTGTCTGATTCCATTCTGCTGTGCCCTTCATGCAGACTTGAGTCAAATCCGGCCTGTGTACGCTCCTAAAGATTTTCTGGATGTGGTCACCGGACTTCAGAACTCCAACTATCACAACCTGTCATCTACTGGGTGAGGATCTATTCCCTGTATATAAATATTAGCATTTAACAGAACTATGCATATATGTATTTATGTGTGTATTAAGAAGGGTTAGATTTTGTTGTTGATGATGATGATGGTTCATCTGAAAAGTGCTTAATTAATGTGATATAACTGCTATCACATTGAATTACTTCTATACTTGCAGAAATTATTGATGGGATGCTTTTAGCAAAGAACCCTCCAAGGGAGGTAATATCTGTTTTGAGCAGTGCCGACCGCTGAGAGAATACAGTTCCTTGTGCAGTCAGTAGCCAGAGAACATACCATCCTCTGTATTATGTTTCAAAATTTTATTTTTGGTAGGAAAAACTGTAATGTAAAAGTTTAAGTGTTGTTTTTTTTGGATTTCAGCAGTAATTTCTACAATTTCTGGGGCATCATTCAAGTTCCAATGAAGCTGAAATCCATACACGAACTGGTAAGTAGATTCTTTGATAATATAACAATAAGAGATACATATAGTTTGGCGTCAAGGAAATTCTAGGTGGTTTGAAACATTTAGACTTTACCAACAGCCACTAAAATGCAGGCGAAAAGCTGTAAAAGAACCATCGTGAAATTGGGGCAAATGCTTTGAAAAGTTAAAGATAATAAAAGCAGTTTTTAGAAAACATGTTTTCTGGATATAATGATAATTGATATGCAGTGTCAGACTGTACCATGGAGAGCAACACAGTCTAAACTGGTTTCTTGTACTGAGAATACTCGTACCAGCCAAAAAAAGGTAGTCTGTTTATGGGTATATTAGTCAAGCCAGGCTTTATAAAAAGAAAGTAGGGGACAGGAAAGAGGAAATCATTAATTGTTCAGACACTGGTAATGGGATCTCAGTATATATTCTGTGTGCATGTGGCTGATGTATTGCAGTGTAAGTGAAAGACACAGATTTCTAAATTAGGGTGGTTGATTTGGTCTTGATGACAAAATGTAGAGATTTGATATATTTTTTAGTTGAGGTGTCTGTCTGCTGAGTTTTTTTTCCAAAAAAAGGCACATACAAATGTATGCAGTATGTGTGCAGTAGATATCTGTTATCGTTGATTTACACATGGATCCAAACACACTCTGTATGCAGCGTCTACAGTACAATGAAATGGCTGTGAATCAGTGCCAGATAGGTGTTGATGATGCCTCAGACATTCCTGCAGAATTGTTTGAAATGGAGCGCACCAGACTGGGTAACAAGGGTGAGAGATTAGTGCTGCAAACTCAAAACACTGTCTGGAAGTGCAGTCTGTACATTACAGGATTTATTAATGCATTGGTCAGCTTGTGTAACGTGTAAACTAAAGCCATACATATAATCGCCTTAATAAAATTTTGCATTGATGCTATTTTTTCCATCTTCTTGCTATTGCAGATGAATATTAAAAATTTTTGTTCAGCTGTCTCTATAAGTTCACCTCAATTAAAATACTCATTTGGAAGTTAAAAAATAATAAGTTTTCCTTGATCTTCACAGTTTTGGCAGCACGCCATGCCCCTACAGCTCGAGAATTTGCCAAGAAGGGCTGCCCTACTAGTGCAAGAGGCGAGCTGTGGTGTCAGATGATGGGTGTTGAGATCACAGACGTGGTGAGTTTTACCTCATGCATGGTAAACATACACATATGTCAAGTGTTATGGTTTTCACTTAATTCCTACAGTTTTTAACAATGAATTCAACATTACTGCGTAGCACTAATCTGCTACAGGAAATATAAAATGTATGGTTTGCGCGGTGTGTTATGTAGGCGAGAAATGTCTTTTTTTGTTGTTTTCGTGTCAGATGATGAATGGTGCAGTAATGAAACTGAAAGAATGACTTTGTGCAGTTTGGCATCTCCACAAGAAACTTTCTTTTCTCTTTTTTGGTTTGTCAGCCATTAATTTGTGAGTGAAGGCTGAGGTAATGATTTTGCACAATCCAGCCTGCTGGTGGAAAACGTTAATTTTGCTTTTCAGTTGAAGGATTATGCACTCAGTTCAAAAATTTAGTACTAAGCCTGTGGGGCTAGTGAAAACGTTGGAAGATCACAATCTCTGATCATGTAGGTCATTTGCTACAGTGAGGCTAAAATAGTAGCTGACATGTATGGGTCAGACTGTTTGACACTGTAATAGCTAACTATTGTTATGTCAGTTAATGTGTGTGTGTGTGTGCATGCACAAGTGGGCGTGTGTGCATGTGGGTGTTCAAGTGCGTGCATGGGCACATTTTGCTGATGGAAAGCTTATTCCCCAAGGGAAGCAATCATGGGTATCAGTTGCGATGTTGAAACAACTGCTGTCCCTTGTACCTTGGATTTGCATTGGGACATACTATAGATATTGAAGAATGGTGTCTAGTGATTTCTTTATAAGTACACATATGTTACTAAAAATTTACTTAGTTTGGTATCAAATTATGCTGACATGTGTATGACTTGTGTTGTCAGGACACCCTGTATTATGAACAGTTGAAGGCATCGGTGATACAACATGACTTACTCGTTGACAATCTACTGTACAAGGTATTTTCAAAACAATCACATTAAATAATAAAATATTGAAGTCAAGAGAAAAGAAACAGGTGACTGCGGCTTGGGGTAATTAAGGTAACAACAAGGAGAACTTGACCAAGCAAGACTTAGACAAGAAGTCGACATTTTGGGGCATGGCCCCTTCTTCAGGACGAAACAACAAATTGTTATCTGTTTGGGTCACCCTGAAGAAGGGGCCATGCTCCAAAACGTCGACTTCTTGTCTACGTCTGGCTTGGTCAAGTCCTCCTTGTTGTTACCCTAATACAATCTCATTTGCTAGGAACGTCACAGTAAGCTAAGATGGTGAAATGAAAAGTTATCGTGTCAGTCAGTGTGTGAAGGATTACATTGAGTAAAATGCACATTTTGTATGTTTTAACATTACTGTTTTAAGATATAGCTGTTAAAATATTTCTTGTGATGTTTCAGGATATCAAACTGACAGCAAGCAAATGATGATCATTACTTTGTAAAATATTTCCTGTGATGTTTCAGGATGTCAAACTGACAGCAACCAATGATGATCATTACTTTGTTTTTGAGGATTATCTGTACCAGGTAGCACTACAGAATCAGTAACTGTTATAGACAAGACAGTCTCTGTGCACTGGCAGAAGAAAACGTTAATGACAATTGTTGGACATAAGCTTAAGCAAAAATCATTCTCATGATAGTTTACATTTGAAATCCATAACGACTTGTGCCATGACTGATATATAATTTGGATCTTGGACTGCATTCCAAATACTTTTTTTTAGGAGCAGTACATGCGAAGAACCTTATCTAGAATTTGATGATCACAATCTGTTCAGGGGTATACATCTTATGACCTTTTGTATATGCAAACTACATAAGAGATGTTGTGGTCCATGGGTGTGGTTGTATGTGTCAATTATTTCTTTGAAAAGGTTTTGCATGTAAGCAAGTATAGGGACATGAATGTGTGTCCTGCATCCTGTTGCAGTTGTTGCTGATTTGATTGACAGGTGTTGCTGCCATTTTCACGCGATACTGTTGTGTTGAAACACTTCAACCACAGCAGCGCTACACCACCAAAGTCATACATCCGTGGCAGGCTTGGCGTGGAGGATTTTGCTGTCATGTATCCACCCAATGGCGTCATTCCTTTCCATGGATTTGCCATGTATGGTAGGCTCATTACGTATTAGCAGAAAACATTCATGTGTTTGCCACTTATGGTAGGGCTCATTATGTATTGGTGGAAAGATTATGGTATTGGAAAACTGATAAATACCAGCATGATCTTAAAACAGTTTGGTGTACTGGTACCGGTCTATAAGGGACATAATCAGGTTGATGATGATAAAGCGTTTTCAAGGAAAGTACAGCTAGTGTTCCAAAACAGTGATTACAACTATACGCGAGGCTGTCCCAAAGCCGTGCATTAAGTGCACATTTTTGGTTTTACTTTTAGGATTTGGTGCATGTAGATATTGTCTTGGCGTTATGAATCTTTTCTCCTTTTTCCAGTTGCACCGTTGTGCTATGTTTACAAGGATGTGGTTACTCTATACTACGTATTCCGACACATGTACATGAACTACTTTTTTCGTCTGCACAGTCTGTCTTCTCATCCAGAGGTAATTGTTATGAGTAGCAGAGATAATCATATGAAGTTACCTTCTTTTTTTTTTTTAATTTAAAAGAATTCTTCGTACAACTGTCACAGAATCTAAAATTGTTTGTGCCCCAATAGAATGCTGATCCACAATGTAGTACACTAAAGGTGCCAGCCCCTTAATAAGCCATGTTAATTTCAGCATAAAATAAACAACAAAAAAGTAAAACTTCACCAATTCTTGGGCTGTTGATAGTGGTGTTCTGTTTTTAAACACTATGTGGACTTTGCGCATGCTATTTGCCCAGACAAGCACTTAAAAAACCCATCCCTATATTTTGTCCTGTATGTCTGTCTTTAGGGAATTGTGGCACTTAGTGCATTATTCGAAACAGTGCTACAGACATATGAGCCAGAACTTTTTTTCCACCTCATGAGGATGGGATGTCAGCCGTGAGTATTGTGTATTCTTCCCACTGAGGTTACAGGTACTTTGTTGTATAAATTATGGTTATAACTTATGGACCATTTTTTTCAACAGTGATTGGCCTATCTGTTGGCAGTATAGTTTATGGCATGGTCTCAAAATATGAAACACTGGTGATCCCTTTCTTATCTGCATTTACTGGGTTATACATGAAATGTGTACCTGGTGATGTGGACAAATATGTAGTGTAATCTAATATATATATATATAAACAAAATCACATTCATAAAGAGAGTTATTTATTATTGTTTTCGTAGGCTGAAGATTGCCTTCAAATGGTTGATGAGAGCATTCTCAGGCTTCCTAGCATCAGATCAGGTCTTGCTGTTATGGGACAGGATTTTGGCTTTTGACTCATTGGAGATCCTGGCAGGTTAGTATGACAGCTTCTTACAGAAACACCTGACTTGTGGCCTGTGAAAACTGTCTCACAATCTGCTGTGACTTTTCTTGCTGTCCTACATTTCCCCATTTTAGTGAAACTTTTTTCACGCTTTTTACCTGTCACAGAGGTTTGTTCAGACTCAGCGCTACTATATGAGATCTGTAGTTCTGAGTTGCATACACATGTACACACACACACAGAAACACACAAACGCAAACACAGGCACACACACACACACGTGGGCAAATACATATCACATGTACATTCCCAAAGGCTTGTTAGTTTCACACTTTGCTTCAAGATCTACACATTAAAAAAAGTGATGACGGATGCTGTATAGGTTGCTTTGTATTCTTGCCTTGTTTACTGGATGTATATCTTAAGAGCTGTAACTATGAGGATGTAAGAGATTTCATATGCAAGTTAGGCTTTCTTTCCTTTCAGGTTGTTACTTATTCTTTTTTGTAAATTATTGATCTTTTTCATTTACACTAGGGAAAATGTGTACATGATGTCTGAAGTCTAACAAAATACTTGTAGCAATTGCTTTTATTGTGTTTGCCTCAAGTGCTTGCTGCTGCTATTTTCTCCTTTCGCAAAACCAACTTGATGAAGGTGCTGAGTTTCAGTGCAGCTGAGGTGAGTGTCATGTCATGTATGCATTCATTTTAGTTTGCAGTGATGTATTTCTCAGCATGTTACCGTGGAGATGGTGGTGCAAGACAGGGAAGTTTCCCTGCCAGCATTGATACATCTTGCTCATCACCAGTGTGACTCACATCACGCTTGTTAACAAAACACAGTATATCTTTTTTCAGCTTTTGTAAGGGAAATGTGGCTGGTTTACGATCTGATGCTACATGAACACCACTTTAAATCCCTTCTTCAGAATTATATGTAGATCACACTAGATGTGTATCAGCAGATGTAGTTGTTGATTAACACTTTATTTGCCTGCAATACAGTGGGTAGCATTGAGTTAACTTGTATATAACTCTATCAGCTGTTAAAGTTGAAGCTGTACGTTAATTATACTTCTTTCTCTTTCTCCTTCTCTTCACATCTGCCTAACATCCGTCATGGTGGTCAGATCTGTGTTTTTGGTTCCATGCTTTTTTTGTAATAGGAATGTGGTTGGTATTGTTTCATTAATCACTGTGCATAAAAAAGAGTGAAAAATCATTTAAACGCCTGAGGACATTGACTAAATCTGTCAAACATTTGAGCAGAAAAGGATCCACAAGCTCGACTAGCTTTCAGTCATTAGCTTCATTTAGTTCAAGTGACCAGTCTAAGGGTTGTTTAAAAAAATTTCTTACGATCCCATTCTATTCCTGGCTGTTTGTGTGTGTGTGTGCGTGTGAATCAAAAACTGTGTGCAGGCTGTACTTGCTGACATCACAACTCTGCAAGTGATCCCTCTTATGCAACTGGTTCTGTTTTCCAAGTGATGCTGTGCTGTGTATTTTTACCCATACTTCAGAAAGCCACCAGCAGGAAACACTGGTTTGACCAGTACCTTTCGGCAAGGTCGATTCAGAAGACCATTATGCGAGTTGTACTGTCAGCCATGTAGAGGACACCTCAGGCCAACGTGTGACATCAGAGCAGCACAGCACGGCTTGCATGTGTCTCCCTGGAGATGGATCTTCATTCTTCACTGCCACCCATTCTGGACAGCTACGTAAATTTAAAATGACCTCCAGAATGTAACTAAGACTGGAATGTCTGAAACTGTGACGAGGAGACTTTATAAGCTCGCCTAAGGGTAGGAGCTTGCGCAGTCTACATACCAGCACATGGAAGCACGATGGACCCGACCCTGACAACATGGCACTTGGATAATACTGACTGGACAGTACTGACTGAACAGTACCAACTGGACAATACCGACTGGACAATACTGACTGGACAGTACTGACTGAACAGTACCGACTGGACAGTACTGACTGGACAGTACTGACTGGACAATACTGACTGAACAGTACCAACTGGACATTACTGACTGGACAATACTGACTGGACAGTACTGACTGGACAGTACTGACTGGACAGTACTGACTGGACAGTACTGACTGAACAGTACCAACTGGACATTACTGACTGGACAGTACTGACTGGACAGTACTGACTGAACAGTACCGACTGGACAATACTGACTGGACAGTACTGACTGGACAGTACCGACTGAACAGTACCAACTGGACAATACCAACTGGACAATACTGACTGGACAGTACTGACTGAACAATACCGACTGGACAGTACCGACTGGACAGTACCGACTGGACAATACCAACTGGACAGTACCGACTGGACAGTACTGACTGGACAGTACCGACTGGACAGTACCGACTGGACAATACCGACTGGACAGTACCGACTGGACAGTACTGACTGGACAGTACCGACTGAACAGTACCAACTGGACAATACCGACTGGACAATACTGACTGGACAGTACTGACTGAACAATACCGACTGGACAGTACCGACTGGACAGTACCGACTGGACAGTACCGACTGGACAGTACCGACTGAACAGTACCAACTGGACAATACCGACTGGACAATACTGACTGGACAGTACTGACTGAACAATACCGACTGGACAGTACCGACTGGACAGTACCGACTGGACAATACTGACTGGACAGTACTGACTGGACAGTACCAACTGGACAATACCGACTGGACAGTACTGACTGGACAGTACTGACTGAACAGTACCGACTGGACAGTACCGACTGGACAATACCGACTGGACAGTACCGACTGGACAATACTGACTGGACAATACTGACTGGACAATACTGACTGGACAGTACCGACTGGACAATACTGACTGGACAGTACCAACTGGACAATACTGACTGGACAATACCGACTGGACAATACCGACTGGCCAATACCGACTGGACAATACCGACTGGACAACACTGACTGGACAATGCTGACTGGACGCCTGTCTTTTTTCACAGAAGAGTCTAGATCTTGTCTGGAAAACGATACATGGTATTGTATGCATTGTTCCATGTGCTAGTAATCATGTATGTAATGTACATGACAGTTGGGTTAAAATAAAGACCTAACCTTCAGTTGTTGGGTTCAGGACACATATAAATAGATGGTAACCCTCATGGCAACAAGGTAAAAATAAAATCTCTTGGTTTCCCACATTTTTTCATATAATCTGATGTTGTAAAACAACTGTGGAAGAAAATGAATTTGAGAGAACTATGAACTAAGATATATTTCAGTGGCTTTATTTACTTTGTATCATGTAAACTGGCATGAAGAAGGTTCAGTGCAATATGTAATGCAGTAATCGCAGCAATAAAATAAAAAGCTAGCCATCATGCATTACATATTCGTGCATGTACGCATACCCCTGGCAAATATTGTTTACATGCAACCTTAAAACCAAATGCATTCCTCCATTTAATAGTTTTAAACCATGTAAAAAGAATTGTTCGGACCTGTGATTAATATTAAAATGTATCCCCTCTCAGCTTGAAAGCTGCAATATATTCACCTTAAGTGAATACTTCTTTTAATACCCATTTGAGTCTTTTGACATGGTCCAAGTTTCAACACCTTATCCATGTGTTTTTGCAGATTTTCAACTTTTGGGTTAGTTGTATTTCGATTGTGGTTTATTCCGCACATGTTGAGAATGTTTCTCACTGTGAATTCGATGTCCAGTTCATTTCCCATGGACTTAGGGTAGTTCTTGTTGTCTCAATAACATGTCCGTTTCCCATGGACTTGAGGTAGTTCTTGTTGTGTCAATAACATGTCCGTTTCCCATGCTGTCTTAATAACATGTCCATTTTCCGTCGTCTTATGTGATCTTGAAAACTCGTTATTTCAAGACCGCCGTGCCTTGCTGGGATATGGATTAACTCATTAGTACTTGTTCTATTGTTTAGGTCTTAGCTTTTCTTCACTTACTTATGTATGTATACCTTTGAGAAGAGATCCTGAGATCCCGATGAAGAGGCTCTGATGTCTTGCCTTGTGCATCATGACTGCCGTCCATGTGCCGCCCTTCTGACGGGGTTTAAGCTGGGCTGTTCCCAGTAATGTTCAGCACCATTTTCTTGCGGAAGTTATCGATGACGTAAACTTCGTGCTGGGTGCCTGTTTTGGAACCTGCCAAGATCGTGGTGCATGTCTACTGTTGACACTCCCCTGGTCCGAGCCAGAAGTCATGGCGTTCACACCTACAGCTAGCGATCTACTGCATGGCAAAGGGGTCATGTTCACACATACAGCTAGCACATCCCAACGGCGTCATGTTCACACCTACAGCTAGCGCATCCTAACGGCGTCATGTTCACACCTACAGCTAGCACATCCCGACAGCGTCACGTTCACACCTACAGCTAGCACATCCCAACGGCGTCATGTTCACACCTACAGCTAGCACATTCCAACAGCGTCACGTTCACACCTACAGCTAGCACATCCCAACGGCGTCACGTTCACACCTACAGCTAGCACATCCCAACAGCGTCACGTTCACACATGCAGCTAGGGATGTACCATGTCCGTTGCATCATATCTGAACACTCGGTCACAGTAGACGTTATGCAGCCATGGCCAGCCCTGTAGGCTTGATCAGATATGATCTTTGAGTTTGTCAAGGCGCTTGGGACGCCCAGCTGTCGGGTTCAGTTGTGTTTGGACTTCGCTTTTCTTCAACAACTTAGGCTTCATGACAAAAACATTGCTGTCATGTCTGTACATGCCAGTGAGTTTTGTGACACATTCAGGATGTTGAGTTCTCACGCCGCCCTGTTACACGTCACACCAATGGGTGTGCCATCAACTTTGTTTTGACATTTCAATTATATGTTTGAATTTGTTCTCTCAGCGTTACTTCCGATGCTGTTTACCTCATTAGTGTAAAGTGTTGTTCACCTCATTAGTGTTTACTTCATTATTAAATTGCTAATTGGGATGTTGTTTAATGTGTGGAATATTTTCTGTTTGTGCAAAGAGGCGATCAGAATGCTAAGGTGGTCCACAGGCTATCCTGTCGTGGACTAGGCGCATGGTGATAATCCTTTTTTTTTGTAAGTGAACGTTTTGTCACGTGACTGAAGAATGGAGAACGATGTCGAGTCAAACGCTGGGATTTCTACACGTTTGTGAACGCGATGACGCGCCGTGTACTTCATAGCGTTTTCCAGAAGACTTTACTCGCAAGCTTTCGAAGGTGTTTTGTTATTGTTAGTGCAGGTCCTGCGCTTTTGTTACTAAATTAATTCTCATTGAGTAGTAGAGCCCAGAATTTGGCTTTAGGTTCCTTCCTTCTTTCTTTCTTTTCTGTCTCTTTCTTTCTTTTCTGTCTGTCTGTCTTTCTTCAGAAGGAACGAACGGGGTGCCGATTATCTATTTTTGGGCAGTTAACAGCCAACTGTTGACGTCAGCTGTCGACTTCCCAGATCTGGGGTTCGACCTGTGTGACACCGGGGATTTGTACAAGCATTCGTATCTTCCACCCATATATAAACATGCCGATAATATTCAAATCTTCCACTCGGACATACAAATATCCGGAAAATGCATGTCTTCCAGCCATATAAAAATACCAGTAAAATTCTTATCTTCGTCTTGTGCATACACGGGCCCGTAAATATAAGTGGATCTCTTGGGCCAGTGGACATCTTTTACAAAGAAATTGAGAACAAAGGACAGTCTTGCGGGTTAAATGAGAACTCTCACTCTCTCCCCTTCTCTTAAAGGGTCAGCAGGGTTGCGATCACTTTTATGAGCAAAAGAACAGATACGAACGCTCATGAGCCAGCATGGGATTGTAGGTACGACGTGCGTCAACACCATCTGTTGCTCTGTAGCAGAGCCGCAGTCTTAACTTGGCTTGTCTAGTAGCAGATGGTTTTCTCCCGTTTGGCCAGCGCCTACGAAATTAAGTGTTTGGATTTTGGCGAAAGCGACCTCGTGACAGACGGATTCTATGGCACAGGAGCTGTACTTTTTTTCCGCGTTGTGCGAGGTGCAGGTGGAATGCGAAGTGGTTGCTGGGAAGTGCTAGAGGCTTGAGAAGCACGGCGAGTTGTACTGTTGCCTGGAGGGGGCGCAACACCGACAGACTACGGGTAAATCATGGTAGTGTACATCTGTCTGGAGGCGCCCTCTGAAGTCCACGCTGGTAAACAGCTGCGAGCACTCTATTAGTAAATCTTTCTTAAAAGAAAGAGTTTGTCTTCGGGGAGAGAAACAAACTAGAAGACACTATTCAAAGCACGTGAGGAACGCCTTTGAGTCAGACGACGCGAACAGTTGCATTTTTCAGAAGTTCGAATGTTCTGTCTCGCATTTTACCAATCCAGCTTCAATGATTATTATTTGCTTATCCTGTTGTAATACACAGACTGTTTACGAATAAAACACATTAAACTGTTATCTGAACAACAGTAATTCAGATTGATTACGGCTTCTATTGTAATGTCTGATCACTCGGTGAACTGTTAAAAAACTACGCGGCACTGGAAAGATTCTTGTCTAGAGGTCTGCGAATAAAAAACTCTTGGCAATCTTTCATAAATAGGAAGTACGTACATTGTAAGCGTCTCAACATTTATTTATATTTGGTAGAAGTTTCACTACAAAACCATTACCTCTTGATTATTTTTCATTCTAAAGAAGGCTTAAGTCGGTCTCTGCAATTCTTGCTGCAGGAGTCAGCTGTAGTAAAAGAGAGAAATGAAATTGACTGATGCCTAAAGAAACATAACGCTCTTTGCTTACATTTGGTGTGGCATTAATTCAGACTACGTGTCTAAAATACTTGTGGTTCAACACTGCTCACGGCCGGGATATTTATTTTAGATACAATAACGCCCTCATCGGTAGCAGGCATCTTTGCAATTTGCATATCACAGTCTCACACCTTTGGACTTCTTTAATGTATCATAATCGGATACTTAGATTTAATGGAACATCGAGCTTAGATAAAATCGGATTAGTAATAGGAAAACACCATTGTGCGCAAATGGATTTTTTTCTCTGCTCCTGCAATATGTTTTTGATGGCACCGTTATGCATAACAAAGCATCCATTGTCTTACGGGCGTAAGCTGAGCGACATTACGTGCTTTCCAATTTTACTTCTGTGAATGCCGTGCATGACTGTGTGAGCCGTGTTTCAGTTCGTGATTATGTTAGTAAGTGGGTAAGTAGGCACGCGCATTTTGTGTCTTTAGAACATTGTCAGAACATTCTTGGAAATCACTAACAGTTGGTAACGCTCTTGGAAAATGTTGCCAACAGGTTAGAGGTTCTTAGACTTTGCCAACAACTTGGAATGCTCTTGGACTTTGCCAGCACTTTGGAACACTTAGAAATCACCAATGCTGCATAACGCTACTCTCAGAAGTCGCCAACACTAAGAAACACATGTTACAGTCGACAACCCTTGTAGCAATCACCGTCACTTTGAAACATTGGAACATTCTGGGCAATGGCCGACAACTAGGGAGGCTGGAATCGCCGACACTTTGAAACATTGGAACATTCTCAGCAACTGCCGACACTTAGGCAGACTGGAATCGCCGACACTTTGAAACATTGGAACATACTCAGCAACTGCCGACACTTAGGCAGACTGGAATCGCCGACACTTTGAAACATTGGAACATTCTCAGCAACTGCCGACACGGACACCCGCTCTCCATCAGAAAACTACGTTTATGATCTGATGAGCGACCCGTAACTAGGTGCTGGTCAATTTCTTCGCTTATCAAGAGAAACGCGAAATCCTTCTAACATTAAAACCGTGTTTCAGCAAAGCGTTTTTATTTAAAAACTGTTTGGCCTTATGTGGTCTGGAGAAAAAAGATACATCTTTTGAAGTCATTATAATGCTGATAATATACCTCTTTTCTATCACGCGCGTGCTTACTTACCGATTTATAAACTTAATCATGAACTGGAACGCGTACACAGCCATGCAAGGGGAAAACAGAAGTAAAATTTGGAAAGCACGTAGCGATCGCGCGCAAATGTGCTTACTCGTCAGTAAAATAGAAACAATCTGCAATTTCATGTCTGGATTCGTTTCATTTAGCTGGGGCAGCCCCGCGAGCCACGAACCATTGTAGGGAGCTGAAGGCCAGTGGTCTCATCCATCACATTGAAGCAGCCAGCCAGCCACGCAGCCAGCCAGCCACGCAGCCAGCCAGCCAGCCTAACCAGCGCACTCAGTGTAGTAGCTCACACTGCGAGAGAATTTGCGTTTACGCAAAAAAGACTTCGGCATTCACGCAAGATTTACGCGCATTTCCTGTTTGCCTGCACCCATATGTTCGTGTATTGTCAAAAACCTTCACACGAAGGGCACGTGTCTGGCGCGGGCTGCATGAACTCTTTTATCTGCTTTACAACGATCACAGAGAGCGGGTTCTACTACTGTTTTCACGTACGGAAGGCAGATAAGGATGTTCATGCAGCCCCCTCCACTGGATTACTGGGTTGAAACGGCGGTGATCAGAATGGGATAGGAAAAGTTCCACTGTGTGATGAAAACTGAGATCATTTACGTGTTTAGGAAGTACTCTCAACAGCAATGACATTTACTGCACACGTTTACCAGACGCGCAGACACCCCGCTTGTTGTGCACGCTGGTCTGACACACAGGCGCCGTTCATTGTGCACGATTATCTGACAGACACATTTATAGCGCACGTTTGTCTGACACACATGCAGGAAAATATAATTTGTAAAACAGATTACTGTTGAGAGGTTTAAAAGAAAAACAAGTGACTGCCGCTTGGAGGATAAGCCCAAATTAAATGTAAAACAAGGGAACTGTACCAAGCTAGAAAGGGACAAAGACGAAGACAATCTACATGTTTCGGGGCACTACCCCTGTCACGTGTTGGGGTCTGGTGGGTCAAGGAGATTGCACCATAGATTCCAGGTGTGATCCATCCTCGACTCTCCGGCCCTAATGAAGGTCTATTATCCCTTGTTCAAGCCGCCATCTAGCCGCTCACGTCATCACCAGCCCAGGTTCGGTCCCTGTTCACACTTATGATCGGGGGGGGGGGGGGGGTGGCCCTAGAAGCAAGGGGCAAGGTGTTACTTACCCTAGGGCAGCTGGGGAGCGACTAGTGCAGGTGTCAGGCTGACCAGGTGTGCTTTAGTTTGTTCAGGGGAGGATTACGTAGCTGGAGGAATCCAGTGACGCGTAGTATCGAGCATCAAGGGCTTTGATGTAGTCGATGGGCGTAAACGACCAGAAAGGGGAGGGGGTAGTTGTGGCCACCCTAGGTGTCCACTTAGGGGCGTGTTCTACTAGTTGACACGGGGTGTGGCTTCTGCTGTCTCTGGCCTGATTGGTTGATACATGTAACTGCCTTGTTGACCACGTGCGTGTGAATGAAAGAATCTACGGACGAATGTTGAGAATAAAAGGACTGGTTTCGACAGTCGAATTATCTTCTGCCCAAACATCCTGTGAGAGGACGTCTTACCCCAAGAGATATCCTGTGAAAGGACATCTCCAGCGAAATCTACAGTGAGGGCATTGTTAGCCTGAACTCCTGTGAAGAAGAGCTGCTGTGGGGATACGAACGTGTCTTGTGGTACAAGTCTGCTGAAGGCTGAAGGGTTCAGCTGCAGAATTGAGGTGTCTCGTTCTGCTAGACCTGTGGAAGTCTAGCAGCGACAGCACGTGGCTTGAGTAGACCAGTTGCGGAACGCAAGGGACTCTGCGAAGGTGTGTGATCCTTCCAGACTGGCGTGAGACTCTAGCAGCACGTGTTCCTCTGCTGTGGGAAACCTCTACGCTGACCGGGCGGGAGAGAACTGCAGAACGTAAAGGAGGGAGACCGAAGACCGCGGATAAGACAACCGTCTGAAGCAGGAGGCGAAGGTCCAGCCTTACAAGGAGGCTGCCTGTAACCGAGCTCTTTGGGTGAGCTCAAGGGGCTGTGTGTCAGCCTTTGGAAAACGTCATATCCTCTGTGGCGTGTGTGATCGTCGGCATCGAAGTCTGCTGTTACGTGGAGGTGTTCGAGAGGTCTTCAGGATATCTACTGGAATATATCCAAGGAAGGAGCGCTCCAACGTACAGACTGTCGTGCGGACTGTAAGAAGCATTCGGGAGCGAGTGTTGTGTTCTGTGAGTGTTGTGTATCACGTGGTCATTCTTTTTCTCGTATGCAAAGGCGGGATTAAGGTACGTGGTTTGTCATTGTGTTTAATGGCGAGGCGGGTGATGTAGGTTGGTATTAGATGTTATAGTAGACCTAGCTCAAACAGAAGGAAATTGCGGGACCTATAGAGTTGAAACGAGTTATATATTGTCTTGATTGTAAATACTTGGTGTTTCTATCAACAATACATTGTTCTATTTGTGTTCACTGTATTAAAGTCTTTTGTTGTTCTTTATGGGAGACTGTAGGTGGTGGGGGCTCGACCATATGATTAAGAAATCATATTAATTGATGTTAGTAATACAGTGATAGTTCCACCTACGCATATGCCACACTCTTGAGGGTGGTCGTGAGAGCGAGCAGAGCAGACGACCCGTCAAGAGCAAAAAGAAATCTCCCTAGTTGTGACAGTTATGTGTAACGAATGAATTACCATTAGCCACTATTTAAAGCATGGTTATGTGTAACGAATGTATTACCATTAGCCACTATTTAAAGCATGGTTATGTGTAACGAATGTATTACCATTAGCCACTATTTAAAGCATGGTTATGTGTAACTGGCAGTAGCACGAACATTAGGTGCTGACGAGAGGCATTACAGTGAATCCACGACAATAAACTTTACTGTTCATAATAATGTCATACAAAATTTTGTGGGCGCAGTAAAATGATCTGGATCGATGGCTGCAAACGGAGTTAACCTGTATATGCTTTGGCAGCTTAATCATTTTCTTGGTAAAAATTGTGTGTGGTATTTTAGTTTTCCATCTTATTCAGAAAGTCAAGTCTGTGACTTTAGCTTCAATACACATGTAGTTGCATATTTGTTCTACAAATACATGTGCAAAATTAGAATAAAAAATTGTACTTGTGATTAAAGAGGTCTGTCAAGTGGTCAGGCTACCGAGCTGGCTGGTCAGGCTAGTGGCTCCTCAAGTGTGCAGGAGGAGAGGAGGGGAGTTCAAGCACAGTCTACAGTTGTCCTTACAAAAGCAGGTCCCACAGGGCGAGGAAGCTGTTATTATTCGGAAATCTTTCCTCGACATCGTAAAATCTTACGTGCAGTATAATGCAGTGCATAAGAAACACCAGGACGGGAAATAAAAAAGATATGAAACAAATAAGAGAAACAGAAGACGTAAAACTTTGGGATGCTTTAATGCGTCCGTAAAGAAGGTCTCTCATGCGCGGGGCATTGCTGGAGAGGACCACGGGGAAGACTGCGTGTGTGCGTGTGTGTGTGAGAGAGAGAGGAGTGGCAGAGCCTGTGGTCAGAGGTTCCATGTTTTTATAGGTGTCATCAAGGAGGAGCGCACAGGGGCGTAAGAAAGTATTTGCTGATCCATGCCTTCACGAGCTGCCGACGTTAATGAGAGATCTGTGGCGGCCATGCCTGTTTACTGGGGCAGGCGAGCTGCCGAGACGGACTCGCGGCGCACAAAGGGCTCATTTACGCGGGTCTTAGGCCCGCTTTAGTACGCTGACGCAGGAAAAAAAGTGGAGGGATAGCAGCGAAAAACATCAAGTCTTTCCCGGTGTAAATATCCTTTGTCAGTTTTCGTAGCGCTGGGATGAATTGTTGTTCCACGTGCGTTATCCTTTACAAGATTTTTTTTCTCGCTGCGTTTTCCACTCAGCCACCCAAGCTGATGCCGTTCTGGAGGTTACGAAATGAATAGATCTTCCCTTAGCTTCGCCCGTACGTGACTTTGTATGGGAAAATGCTGAGCTCAGACCTGGGCTTGGAGGACTCGACCATGAGCTACATGCTTGCTGTTGGCAACATCTAGCCATTTTTGAACAAAGGGACAGACGAACTTGCGGTGTTTAGGTGATTGTTGTGCACTAACCATATTTTATATAAAAATTTGGTCACCGCATCTGGGTAGTTGTCAGAGAATGTGATGAGCTGTCGCCTGCAGGCGAAGTACCCTAGCTACTAGGGAGAGTAGTGACTAATTAACATACAGGTTTTTATATTAATATGGACATTAATAGTCGATGCACTGCGGTCTAAAACGTATTAAACTCCAGCTCTAAACATGACTGCCGGACTATGAACGTGATAAGAACTGAAGGACTACTAGACTAGGCGAACTATATAAGCCTTTTTTTTTTTTTAGCTACTTCTCCCGGAAACAGGATTTATCGCTCACACGTCACGTTTCGCTTTTTTTCTCTCTCTAAACCTATGAGTAAAAATAAGATGATGCCAATATGCATGAAGTCGATGCGTACGTGCACACATGTCAGTGTTTGTGTGTGCGTGTTTGTGTGTGTGCGTGCTTGTGTGTGGGTGTGTGCGTATTTGTGTAAGTGTTTGATTGTGTGTGTGTGTGCGTATTTGTGTGTGCGTGTTGTCTGTGTGTATATTTGTATATTTTTGTGTTGGTATTTGTGTGTGAGTGTGCGTGCCTGTGTGTGGGTTTGTGCATATTTGTGTATGTGTTTGTGGATGTGCGTGCTTGTGTGTGCGTGTTTGTGTGCCAGAATGCGTGTTTATGTGTGTGCGCGCTTAGGTGTCTTTATGTTTCAAGAGTACATCAGCCACTGTCGCTGTTAAATGCCCCAATAAGGTGCCATTTGCAGTTAATACTGAGTTTTGGGTCAGGCTGTCTCCACCTGTGCTTTTCCAAGTGCATGAAACAAGCTTGTTATTAAATTAAATTATTGTGTCTAGACTCCTCTTGCTCTGTGCGGCAAATCGTGATGCCTATAAATGAGGATGTTTCTATCATCACCGTGTCTCTGCAGCTTCGTCGAAGTGAGAAAAACGGAGAAAAAACAGCTCCGTGGAAAATCAGTGGGTACATTTTCAGGTAGATTTAATTGGACATAATGAATGTTCACGAACGTTAAAGACAATCTCGCCTACTCTGGCAAAACTCTCTTAATTCATAGCGTGTCGTCTCGCTTGCTCTCTCTCTCTCACACAAGACCGACATAAAGAGGACGATAAAGTAGTTGATGGAATACAACAATGTATTACTCACGATGTACAAAAAAAAAGAAGAAAAAAGGACAACACATATGACTCGAGCTCCCATTCGTCTACAATCTCCCCAGAAAATCACTTCGCTTATCAGTTCAGTGAAAGACGATGATTAATTACTTTCATATATAATTTTAATATAATAGTTTTGATAGGGAACATCCGGTCTTTCTTTTTACGTCAGTCTAACCAAGCGTTGCCATACAAATTCTCTGCCATCACACACTATCTACAACCACGCAGCGCAAGTATCAAACGATAAGGTACACATACCGTCCTCAATTGATTCTGTATACAAACAGCCATCACTTGCAGTAACACAGAATATACGACGTCCCATTTAACGTCACAGTCCGCACAACAATCTGTACCAGAGAAGGGCCTCCTTTTCGTTCGTGGAGCGATGAGTTGAGATAAGGTTTCCTCACCTCGTCTTAATTGATAACTGCAAACTCTTCATTGTCGAACTCTTCACACGTGTCCTCTCCAAAGCCAGAACACAATGCGATCGAGGATATAAGTTTGCGACCACGTTGGCATCACACACATAACACTGTGTGAAACCACGTCGGCCCTTGACCTCTGAACTCGCTATTCACAAGCTCATTCGTTACGTCCCACAAAAAAGGACAGACCCTCAGATCTGACCGCAGGGACAGGTGGGTAATCTAAGAGAGACAGTGGTTCTGCCTGGCGGTGATTTCGCACTGCGGGGAGAGGGAGTCCTCTTACTGAGCCCTGCACTGGAAGAACCACCAGGCTGACGGCTGCAGCAAGATGGTCCGCGTGGAGAGGTAGTGTAATGTTAAAAGTATGGTCGAATAGTGCTGCTCAATGTTTAACTCGAGGATATAATCCTATTCCATTCCTGGATGTCTGCTAGCAAAGGGCTAACAACAAAAAGCTCTGCTAGCAAAAGGTTTTAACACTAGCAAACGGTAGGGTTCATGCAGCAAAGTATGTGTTTTATACAATGCAGAATCAACTTCTTCCATATAGCATCCAATAACACAATACATGGAAATTCCAGTACATAGAACGATCAAGCAGGACAGAGGCAAGTAAAAGACGCCTCTATGTCAATCCAGATAACTAGCTCCACCAAAAACCTAATTCTCACAGCATAGGTAGTTACACCACAGCCTCTCTCAGCCGTTACTCTCGGATCTGTCATAGTTCCATGAGCGGGACAGTTCGCTTTGAGCCAGAATCAAAGGCACGTCATTAACATCATCAACTCCCTGCCCGGTATCTACCCAACGTGCAACACATTTAGGCACTGACTGACCGAACCTCCTTCCAGCCCAGAGTGACCTGCACTTCTGACCTGCAAATGGTTGCCAGAGCAACCCGTTTCCACCCATCGGTGTCTTGACCGGACACAAGGCGATGGCGTGCATCAGCTGGTCCTCAAGGTATGAACTAAACTGAGTAGGTCAGCTCTGGCATACACTTACATAATCAGCCCAGAAACAGACCTCAACAGGAAATTTAACAAAATGCATGAACTGATATTTTTTACAAATGGATTATATACAAAGTCTCTCGTACAAATTATTAGACCTACCGGACACAAAACGTGACAGACATCAAGGGCTTTGACAATAAAATGGGGGGAGGGGGCTGGGGTATGACCACCACGTGGGCATGGCTCTACAGAGTCCAGCTTACTGCAGTATCAAAGCAAAAAACTGTGCGTACTGGCCAGGCCACAAAATAAACATGAAAACATGATCGAGAGAACCTCGCCACGACATGAACTGAGGCCACCACAGATCAACTTTGCTTGCTACTGCATGAGATTTTCTGAAGCATCTCGACTTCCAGCAAGCTGCCACTCACAGCTTATAACTAACCTGCGGTACGCATTAGCGGCCAGAGATGCATAACGACGCCCGAATTGTGTGAAGTCCACCCATGCTCTAAGGATTCGGCGAGTATCGTGCGAGTCTCCGATGCAATGACGTCAACGGATTCAGATTAATTGGAAGACGCTGAGACAAGACCACTCTGGTCTATTAAAATGACTTTCCCATTTGAGTGAAGAGTTAAAAAATCTATTAAGCAACAGGTAAGCAACCTTCTATCGGACAACAAAAATATTTGCAAGGATTCTGGACAAAAAATGTATAAATTGGCAGAAAAAATGTTTACTGTTAAAAATTTTTTTAGCTGTTCTGAACAGCCAGTTTTCCCCCCTGAAGAATGTATGGATTGTTACTGTATCTGCTGCGTTCCCGATCTGCCTTCTTTGATAAATAGAAACCTATTCTTCCTTAACATCTTACCAGATCTCCCATATTTTATAAATTAAAGTCAGATCCTTAAAGAGTTAACGTAAATACCCTGCGTACTGTGCACCTGTCAGGTAACAGGTTGTCTACTGTTATTGTAGTGGTTACAAACACGCCATCTAGCAGTTACTGCAGGCAACATTTCAGCGCTGAAGACCAGCGCTAGTGTTGTTTAGCAGCCACTATTTTTCTCAGCAATGGCCTCTGACCTTTGTCCCGTATGTCAAAAAAAAAAACCACTGTCGTGTCATAACCAGTGTCCCAGCAACAAAGCGAAACATTCTTTTTTCGGGAAGATTTGTCCCAGTAAACTACTGCCTTTATAAATTGGTGCGGACTACATCTCTTTATATAACACATTTTTAAAACAACAAGCGAGAAGCCATTAGAAGTGCATAGTTTGAGACTAGCCGTTTCATCTCTAGGTGAACTGGCTGTGGTTTCCTAATACAGATAATGCTGTCTCACGCATACATACATCATCACATACATATGGGGATAATTGGTAAAATAATTAAAGATCCTGTCACTATTCCCGTAGACATGAAGCAACATTATATAAATAGCGTCTCTATTGTCTGCAGAACAGAGCCTCTGTACATTGCATACCATCAATCTTAACAAAGAAACTAAAATTATAGCAGTTTGCCCGAAATTAAAGTGGTGGGCCAATTTAAATCGGCAGCAATAAAGTCCCTTAGATTTGAAAGGTCTAGCTTCAAAATATGATCGTCATATGATCAGGCTAAGTCAGTTACGTCATCGGTTTAGCCTATTCCCAGCCAGAAATTTCCCGCTTCTATTATGGCAAAAGGCAGGATTACTGGCGAGTTTCTTTATGGGAACTTGCTATCGGAATATTGCCAGTTATTTTTATTTTATAATTTAAAAGGATATACAGTTGTAAGGCTTGTTATGGCCTCCTGCAGTTCTTGAATGTTAGCGATAAAAACCCCGCATAATAGCAGAGGTCCTGTCCTGCAATGATTCTAATTATGAACACTAATATCAAAGGTTCTGATGTGGAAAGACGTTTTTCCTGTGTCTTTTAAATAAAGCATCAAAAGGCCAAACAAATTCAGAAAGAGCGAATGTGTTAAGAATTTGCACGCTGTCAGAGCCGGAACGCCTGGACAATTTTCTTCCGAGGAGTTTGTTTGAAGTAGAAAGCAATTACCTCCAGTCACTTCGCTGGCTTATTTTTCCAAACCGCCGCCTCTATGTGTTTACTGAAACAGAAAAACGCCATTACAATTTATCGTGTGGGGCGACCCTGTAAATCAAAGCAGGAAGGAATGCAAGTTTACTTTTCTTCCACTCGCAATCCAAGAAGTACTTGTGAGTGGTCCTCACAAACTAGAGGAACATCTAGTCGACCGATGCCAGCTTCATAGACGCGAGGAACGCTAGTGACACTAGGTAGTAATATGGTCATAACGAAGCAGCGTGAGAGCTGACGTCACTACCTAGCGTAACTCTCGTTCCTATTCCCTGCCTAACAAAAAGTTAGTATCTCCTCGACAGCAGAAGATTCGACGTCACTACCCAACATCGTCTATAGAACTCGTCTCTGGCTGGCGAGGAGAGGGCATGTCCAAAGCCCCCCCCCCCACCCAACGATTGGTGGCGCGTTTTTCTTGGCACAGACAGTACACGCGGCGTAGTGATACAGCAGTAATATGCTTATTACCTACCTGGACTGATGCGTCAGCAGACCCATGGCGGAGAGATGCAGAACTAGAGCAGGCACTGTACGCTGATACCACATGTACACAATTAGAGCGTTTCCGTGACTTTCCAACACATTCAGGGTCAGCTGTAGTGGTAAAAGAAAGAGTGAAAAATGATCGAGCAAAGATTTAAAAAAAAGAGAGAAAAAGAGAAAGAAAGAAAACTCTTAGGATGATATGAGATGAAAGAATTATTGCACCTGCGTTATAACAGCGCAATAAAATATAACATATTTTTACAGATGCAGAATAATAAAGAAAGATTTACTGCGTTATAATGAACAGGTGTTGCTGTTTTATATACACTAGAGAAAAATCGTGATTGAGAACGAAAGACGTGCCATTGCTACAGCTGCTTAGATGACTTGGGTAGTGGGCAGCAGTGGGTGCACACAGAAAATCTCGTGTCTAGCACTAGCGCACTGCGGTAGATGGAAAACAATTCTGAAAGGTGGAAGGTAATGGGGAAGCTGACGATTTCACTTCATACTTAATCTTCCACCCAACGCACCGGAGTGGCGTAACTTTTGAAGTGTTTGCCGTCAGGCCATTGAAGATTAGTAACCCCGGCTTTCGACCTTCAGCAGTTGGGTTTTTTTTTGTTTGTTTATGGGAAAGTGAGTCCTGAGACCAACAAGACCATATGCTCACCGCCACAGAGGTTTAGTGACCCGCCCCCCCCCATACCCCAATCAACATGGAAGCTGATTGAGGCCGATGTTCAATTTCAAGCAACCTCCCTGTTGGCACACTCCGTTAGTCCAGCTCAGGCCCACACAGGCCCACACTGCCCCACACAGGACCATGAAAGGTCAAAGCTGGACCCACAAAAAGCGTTCCAGCTGGGTTCAGAAGTTGGCCCGACTGCAGCTGGCTTGCTGGGTATATTAGTTTGATTACTGGCCAGCAGAGGGCCGGCGAGTGTCCCAGCGAGAGGGAAGCTGACCATCGTGACATTTCATTTCTGCTGGCTTCCTGTCCGCGGAAGAACAAGCAACGATTGGCTAGCACCCCATTTACTGCGGGCCTCTCGGACAGCGCACAGCCTTTTTTTTTCCGGCTGGTTTAGGATTGCTGCTGTCAGTTCCCATTTCATCTTACGACGCGAAGGGAAATCCGGAGCGAGTGCAGGGCAGAGCAACTCCACTTTGCTGTGATACATTTAGTGGGACTACTCTAGTCGATGTTTCCATAGACTGCTATGACGACAGGCCAGCAGATCTTGGGGGCGGGGGGGGGGGGGGATACCAGAGCTGAGTTGCATCAACTTGCATGTGCGGTCGTATCTCCTGTTGAAACCAAAAGATGGACGTTAAGTACACAGAGCGATAGGAGGGTACGACGACTGGAAGTGCCGATACAAACGCTCATGCCAGCCAAGTCAGGAACGTTCGTGTCTCTATTTTCGAAACTAAATATGCCTGTATGCAGTGGCATGACTAAATGTTTGATATTTATGGACCCTTTTTTAAAAATGGAATCTCAGCCCGAGCAACCGGACACACACAGAGACCACGTGTGCCGACAGGTGTGTATATATAAATTAAAGCAACAAACGATACCAATAATAAGTTTGTATAATAATGCATATAATCGCGATCCCTATCAATCAGTTTTCTTTGTTCTGTGGGAAAATGGTTAATCTGTCCTCATCTCCATATTATTTGCTTGTCTAGGATTCTCCTGGTTGTTGAAAAGTTCTGATGGGATCTTTGACAGCAACAGCAGCGTCTGTCTGCTGTAAAACTCCATATCTGGAATGGCCAATGGGAAATGTAACTATGCAATGGGATGCATGCATGTTCACGTGCTCATACACATCAGAAGTATGCAGTCAACACTCATCTTTCTACTCGTGGCAGGCTGCAGAATCAACTCAGAGAGCTCAGATCTCCCAGCAGAAGACGCCAGCGGATACGCATGCTGCCAAACCGCCTGTTGTGGTCCTCTGACAATAGGGGCCAGTTGCATGGCTTGGTCGCAAATCGTATTCTCGCCTAAGCCCCTTAGTCCAGACTACGCAGGTCGGAGGCTAGAATACAGATTGGTTGCTTTGCTCGTGACTAAGGGCGAGACGAGCGACGTCTGTCGGAGTAAGACGTCACTAAATCGTTGATCGTTCTTTCGTGAGGTTCTCGCCGAGTTTTTAGAGTTTTGTTGCAACTGGGTCACAAATGACGTCACAACAGCAGAGGAAAGCGTGCAGCACGTGTTCGGGACGTCAGCAAAACTGGGTCACGCGGCAGACAGGCTTCCCTGATGGCGTGTGGGAGGGGGTGGGGATGGAGGATAGCGGGAAGGGGCGAGGGGTAGGTGGGGGGGGGGCAAGACCTACAACCAGTGGCTGAAACCTCCGTCCCCAACCATTATCCCCCAGCCCCTAAATCCTCACCCCTGCACCCACGAGAGGGCTGGGGATAGGAGTTGGGGGTGGAGGTTGTAGGTGAGGGTGGGGCAGTGTAAATGGGGCGTTAGCGGGCTGGGGTGGGGGATAGGGGTGGGGCAATGTTAAGGGTGCGGTTAGGCGTGGGGAGGTGATTGTTAGGAATGGGGTAGTGATGGTTTGCTTGGGGCTGTTGGATAGGGGTGGACCGCTAGAGGGGCAGGGGTGGGGTATTGGTGGGTGTGGGGATTAGATGAGGGTTAAGGTTAGGGGTAGTATTAGGGGTGGGGTGGGTGGGGCGGTGTTGGAAGTTCTAGTCTTTGCTTGTGGCTCTTGTACACGCTGCTACACGTCGCTACAGACGCTGCTCAGTGGCCAAACAGTCCGCCCGTGCGCCTTCTCGCCTGCTGATCTAAATCTAAACCTGTTTCTGGGACCAAATTTAAGATAGAATTTACTCCAAGCGGCAGTCACCTGTTTTTCTTGCACAAATGTTTCTTAGTCAGACCCCGCATGCAAAGCAACCAAATAACTGATTTATTCCTGTCATGGCGGATATTTTCGAATAAGTTCCTTGAATTTCCCATGAACAAAAAGCGAATAGCCTATTTTCGCCTCATTAACACAAAGATGCTGAGCCAAGCTATATTGAACGACACAGACAATCACCAGTTTCGGGGTATTACCCCTTCATCAGAACAGCACAAACATAGACGGACATATAGAGACAAGAACACGCAGCGACCAGGAAAAAGGCACTTAGTTGGGTGAGGTCGTACAGCGTCAGATGGAATGGAGGGACAGGATAGAGTTCACATTAGCTACCAAAGGAGGTCATGCCTGTAGCCAATCAGATCACAAACTTCCTCTGCAGTGGTAGCTATAATTGCCTGGAAGAGGGGGCAGCAAGAGAGACGACAGGAGTGGAAAAGAGTGGGGGTGGGGTGAAGATTGGTTACAAAGGGAGTTAGATACTGAGGGAAAAATACAGGTCAAAGGGAAAGAGATAAGGGGGCAAACTCTGTCCTGTTCCCGCATTTTATCTGACGCTGTACGCCCCTGTACGCCATAGCCGTGCAACTGGCTGCAAAACACTCTTTTGTCAGAAAAGAACGCAATAATATTTGTAAGTGGCTTCACTTGTCTACTTTTTATGTGGTTGGGTGTTGGTTGGTTGGTTGGTTGGTTGTGGTGAGACACGTGCATGTATGTTAACGTGTGCCCCTTGAATATGATTGTGGTGCACATTCGTTTGTTCTAAACCAAACGTGTGCACAGTGTGCGGATGTGATTCTGTGCATGAGTGTGACCGCACGCCTGTGTTTATACGCGCTGATTTGCGCGTGCGAGAAACCGTAAGTTGGTAAAGTCGGCGCCCGCGCAGAATTCTGATTGGCTGCCTCGATCATCGATTGCGTTTTAACAGCGGGCCACACGGGTTGCCTGTCAGTACGGTCTGGCTCCGCGCCGACAAAGCCGCGGGCCCGCAGCGGAACACGTACGCACGCGAGGAAGAGTTTGTAAATTAGATTAAGCGAGTATTTTCTGCTTACTTTAGTGTACTCGCACGTACCTCATCTTCAGGTGTCGGCCCAGGCGAGTGGGCCTTGCTTTTGCAAAGAAAGTGTCACTTTTAATGGATGCTCTTGGCTTGGTAGTATAAGTAATATCCTATACTTGTCTGTGTCATCGCACATGGTTTTATGTCAGGCGACGTCTGGGTAGGGTGAATGCTGGAAGGCGTTCACATTTAAGTACGATGAGGGTGCGTTCTATCTCGTGTTTTTTTCAGTGTTCCTGCACAGAGATTTTCTAACTAGATTTTCCATTATTTTGTATATTTGACTGGAACTTTGTCGATCAGATGACACTTACGTTGGAGTCGTTCAAGGATTCGCGAGATTATCGAGCCTTGGAGACAGATTTCTAAAAGGTTGGCTGTTTTAAAAGTCAATTACTGAGGACTATTGTTTTTTTTAAAAAGCAATCTTTGAAACAACCCAACGAGCCGCCACGAGGTGCGAGTGTTGTTCTCTGTCATTTCCAGGTGAGAACAACGGACAAGGCTGGACAGGAAGCAACGCAGCTCTCACAGACAGTGGTTTTTTGTCTTCCGAGATTTTTCTCAGGTGTTCAGCAGCAGAAAAGCAAAGACACCGAAGACGATGTGAACCTACCCTTGACCGTACTGAGAATGAGTGCTGGAGCAAGGTTCTTGTAAGAGGATAATTTGTTTCGAAACTGGATTATCTCTTTTGTCTTACCCAGAATCCCAATTAAGAAGGCATGCGCACCTACTGTATTTTAGTCACGTGACAGCCCAAATACTGTCGTGGACTGATTTTTTTCTTCTGTAAGAATTCCAGAACAATCCAGACGAATTTTGGAACAAACCGATCGAATTCTAGAACAGTCCACACAAACTTTTAAAAAATCCAAAAATTAGGTGTTTTCCAGCTATTCTCAGGCTTGTGTTTGCCAACTATTCTGAAGCTTGTGTTTGTCAACTATTCTGAGGCTTGTGTTTGCCAACTATTCTGAGGCTTGTATTTGTCAACTATTCTCAGGCAAAATTGTCACACCGAGAGGTAATCATGACGACTGTACAAGACTGCTTGTACTTTCGGAACGGGTCTGGGACTTGCCTGCAGGCGATGGGTGTCAACTCCACTCCGCCTGACTGGGACCCCTGGGAAACTACAAATACGCCAGTGAGCCCCCCTGGCAGACCTCCTCCAGCCGGGGGAGGGGGCAGGGTGCGGCCGCGGGACATCGGCCTGGAGGTTCAGGTGCCGCTGTACGTCCTGATCTTTCTGCTCTCCGTGGTGGGCAACGCGCTCGTCATGCTGACACTGGCCCGAAACAAGAAAATGCGCACTGTGACCAACGTGTTTCTGCTCAACCTGGCCGTGTCCGACCTGCTGCTGGCCGTCTTCTGCATGCCCTTCACACTCGTCCCCGTCCTGCTGCGCAACTTCATCTTTGGCGCCGCCATGTGTGTCATCATCAGGTACCTGCAAGGTGAGTTAGCAATTTTTATCCTTGTGTTATTATCAGGTAAGCCCACGTATACGGCGAGGTTGTAGCTGTCGCCCGTGTTTTATCGCCATCAGTCATCTAGGTGAGTTGGCAGCTATCGTACCTCTTTTAGTGCCGTATGTCATTACCGGGTACCTGCGAGCTGAGTGTTCAACTACCGTGTCTCGTAACGCCGCAATGAACGACATTAACTTTGTCCCCTGGAAGACGATGTTTTTCTTAATCTTGTTTTGTATGTGGCTTTGCAGTAGTAATCATTGTTTTTTGCCGTCTGCATAGCTCGATCCTTGCTCCAGTTTTCAGCCAGGACGCACAGCAGACTGAAAGCAAGCTAAAGTGATGTTTTATTTTGAACCGAATGTATATGCTTCGTAACTTAGTGCAGTCTGAATCTCACAAAACATGATTTTTTGCGCTACAATATGACCAGCAAACTGTCTTGTTAAAACATCTTTCCCAAGTATTGCAGACCACTATGCCGGAAGTTGAGGTCGTATAAAGCCTGTCACATAACAGGGCAGAATGTTTGCTTCGCTAGTGAATGCTGACGTGCAACTCCTTGTAGCACCTCAACTTTTTGTCTTCTGAGCAGCGTTGTCTGTGACACTCGCTGAAGATGCTGGAGTCTGCACTCGAATATAACTGAGCCTCATGAGATCAGTAGCCGCTGACAGCAGGTTACCGGAAGCTGAACAGCGACAAGGGTTGACAAAAGAGAAGGAAATGTTTAGCTGCGGTCGTGAATGCTGGGCGCCACACGACATTCATCATAGCGCCTTACAATCCTGCAAGCGGTTGAGAATAAGTGGCGCTGGGGAACATGGGGCAAGAATCAACACGGACTCAGGTGACCCTACTTGAGGCCAACATCCCCCCTTCAGGAGAGATACGTTACACAAGAGTAAATCAAATATGTACAATGCTTTTGTAAGAGAACAGACATTGTTAACCCCTTTGTAGGCATTATCAAAAACTTGGGTGAAAAGTATCACATACAACAACGACTCATTGTGTTTGCTGCCATATGGAGTTCAACAACAAGACCTTCTACAACAAAGACACAGGAGACGTTAAAGAGAAAAAAATATTAAGAATTGTCAACCTGATATTTCTAAACGATAAACAAATGCAAAAAAAGTGTCCCAGGAGGACAGCCTGAACAAGTTGGAATTGCACTTTATCAATAAAGGAAGGACATTTCCCATCAGATGCGAGGAGGTGGCCACACATTTTAAAACTAATCTAGAGAGACTGTGAGACTGTCTACCCAACATGCCTTTGAATCAATACATGCAAATGTTGAAGTCAGTTTAGCCTGTAAGAACGGAAAGCAAAGTGCTGCTGCAAATTGAGAGTCCGTCAAATGGCAAGAAATGGAAATGGATAGCATGGATAGCGCGGATAGTATTGACAACGTGGATAGTATGGATAGCATGGATAGCGCGGATAGTATTGACAACGTGGATAGTATGGATAGTATGGATAGCGTGGATAGCGCGGATAGTATTGACAACGTGGATAGTATGGATAGCGTGGATAGTGTGGATAGCGTGGATAGTATTGATAACGTGGATAGTATGGATAGTATGGATAGCGTGGATAGCGTGGATAGGAAAATCTAATCTGTTTGGCTGCTATATAATAGGCCCATATACTTTGTGCCGACTGTCTCCTGCACAAGAACCTTTTTATTCTTTTCTACTGAGTCTGTCTTTCTTTTGTTACTCTCCTCCTCTTCCCCCTCCTCTCTCCTCCATTGTCGTTATCGTCGTTGTCATCACCACCATCATCCTCTTGGTCTTTCTTGACCTTTTCCTCTTCGCACTACAACTCTATCATTATTTTTGTCATCAACTCCGTCATCAACTGCCGTAAACATTGTGATCAGAGTAGTTCACTTACCAAAGCATAGAGACAGAATACCTTGTGTTGAGCTAGAAGAAGTAATTGTGGCTACTTACTGGTAATTAATGTCAATAATTTCTCGATACCTAATGAAAACGCTTACGACTTCAGACATCGCGATACTGTTTATCTCAAGCAGTCAAAACTTCTTTGCCGCAAATGCTATAACCTCTCGCTATTGAATCAGTGCATTAATGGATTGCCTGCAATGGCCGGTGAATACTGAAAAAACTCCCGCGAGTCGTGTGGGATGCCAGGGAGCACCCGCTCCATTGTCAGTCCCGTCCATTACAGGATTACAGGGATCAGAGTTGTGCTACGCTCTTCTTGCCAGTCTTGCCAGTCTTGCCAGTGAGGGCAGCAGCTGAGTCCTGACGACAGCTCGCTCGTACTCACGCACGTGAGCGCACACACAAACATACAGACATGCACGAGTGCTCTGGCTTGGACATGCGCTGTCCCCCAGCCAAACCTTTCTCTCTCTCTCTCTCTCTCTCATACATACAGATACTGCAATAGGACAAACTATAACTGTTTTTATGACATTTGTATGACGCAAGCACGTACCAACAAATCGAGCGAGCGCGCTCGAAAGAGATATTCATGCGTTCAGAAGGTGTCACGGTACTACCAGCAATGATCGTAATGATTCCGACTTGTGGCCCGTTGTTTACGCCACAAAGTTGTCAGTCTAAAAACACGGATAATGATGAGAGCATGAATCTGTCGACCTAATACACCCATGATGGAAGGAACAGAAATAGCTCTTAGCCTTTAACCCTTTCATCGCAAAGAATTTGAATTGCCTTGGGGCTCTAGGACCACCATCGCAACGACATGCCCGGTGAACATTATTTAAGAGAAAACGTTAATAGAAATGTTAAAGACGAGATTTCGTGAAACGTGCCCCGAGGTTAGCGCCGCTTTATTCGTCGTTTGCCAGCCTCCGATAGAAAGAAAATCACTGCCTCGCCTACAGTTAAAGAGACTCTCACTGCTTTAATGCATTAGTGTTTTGACACACTTTCCATTGCGTAATTAGTGCAGCGTATTTAAACAATTAGCCACTGCTTTGCGTTAATCAGATCAGGTCCTTTTAACTTGATGCGATTTCCCAGGGAAACGGTGCAGCTCAAGACACTGCCATGAATGGCAGCGCCTGACAAAGACCTGTCATGACTGACAAACGAGATCTCATTCAAAACAATCTCTTCAAATAAGAATGTCTGTCGGTGTCCTCACCACTTATTTAGAAGGGAAACATACATATTTTTAAAGATAGAACAATTGATGGCTCCAGCCGTCCATGATTGACGTGCCGCTCATCCAATCAGATCGCCCGTTTTAAACATCCCTCTGACGTAGTTTGGTGGCAGCCATGTTTGAAGACCATGAGGTTTTTGGAGCTGTGCATGTGAATGGTACAGGTGTGCGCGTGGGGACTTTGCAATTCTTTATATCTGCAGCAAGGTAAGCTGGAAATTATCATGTCTTACTAAACATTTAACTAGTATACTGGTTTTTCAAAAGACCATCGAAACTTGGGAGCCTTTCATACAATCATTGCTGTAAACTTGATTGGTTTTCTGTCGCATATTTTGTTCTCCTCGAGTCCTTCCCATTCATATATTGTGTGTCCATTAACTCTTAAGCATTTTCTCTCTATGAAAGATTATCGTGTGTATATAGTCAGTGAAGCATGCCATAAGTGGAACCCGCTTCCTCTTGACATTGCCAGGTCTTGATAATACAACAGTCGACACTGGCTCTGGTTGTATCTTGTTGCCCCTTGGCTTCCCCCATTGTTGTGGTAAGCTAGTTGCTGCCGCGTCTGCAGGGACATCTTTCAGCCCCAGAAAAATCCAATTGCGTAAGGTGAAGATCAGTCCCAGAAGATGGGCACATTCACCAGATATTCTGTCACAACATAACTGCTGTTTAAAACAGTGTTTACATAACATACAATAGTTCATAGCCGAAACTTAAAAACACGTAGTGTAATGTGGGTTACCGTCAAACACTAGATTTCAGATTTGTTCAGCAATACTCGGATGTAACTAAAACTAACGAGTAGTAAAATTTAATAAATTTACCCAGCCTTACACGAACAGTAGCCTTGCGTTACTGTTTTGGTTGAACATGCGATGAGGCTTTTCTGACTTTCGCTGACTGCGAAAACAGCGTCTGTTGAAACAGTTGAACGTTATAAATGTACTGTTCACGACTGAACAGGTCTGCTCTTTGCCTTTGTCAAATATTCCTCGGAAATATCGTCGGGGAAAATCTCCAACGAGCAAAGTTTCCCCAAGGTTGTCTTGAAATTCTCAAAAATTGCGCGCGCATCCGGGTGGTCAAAAAAAAAGGTCAAGAGTAGGCGGAGCGACTGGAGCCATCAATCACAAAGCCTTGACAAGATCAAAGATTGCTTTCGTTTCTAATAAAAAAGGAGAGAACGAAAGAAAAGGAAGAAACGAAAAAAGAGATTAGTTTTCACACCCATCGTTTGAATAGTTGGAATCTGTCAGACACAACGAATTCATTAATTATCCGTTTCCGATTCAAACGTTGCCTTCCCAACGTCTCGTTTAGGGGACATCCGCCTAAAATCTGTATTTGAATAAGATCTGGTCCCAGCCCCGACGACTGGACTTATGGTTTTCTCATGTTTTCCCACGACTGAGGCGGAGTATATGACAGGATTCTAAACAGTAGAGCGTTTTCAAACTAAGCATTCACATAATCAGCGGGTTAACCCTGTAAACTTGTCCAGAGCCTGAAAGTTAAGCGACTGGAACAAACTTTGCACGATGACCGGCTGTTGAGGGTCACGCAGTCTCCGCCTAGTTCCTTCGTGGAACTGTTATTTAGTTACGACAGTATATCAGAACATATGTCTATAGAGGTAGATTCTCGGACGTAGAGGTAGATTCTCCATAAGATGTCGGACGTAAAATGGTGACATTGCTCACAAGGTCAAACACGTTGACAGTAACACTTTTTCTGTGAGTTGAAAGATTCTTCCTTTTTTCCAAAGTAGTTTTGAGAAGGCAGTGGCGTCGTTTGCTATTCCAGTCAAATGAATAACATTAAAAAATGTCTGGAATGTTTGTAGAGGACGCCATGTTTAACCGTGGTTTGATTAATGTCGGTAAGATGTGGAAAACAAACATGTATCCGAATATAAATAGTTCAATGCGTATTTCAGAATGGACTGATTTAGTGGGCATCAGAAGGGCGGTTTATTTTGTACAAATAAAAGACGAGAGACTAGAAACTGTACACAGACATTTTACGCCAGTATATTTGCAGGTGTGAGCTTTCCCCCGTGTACCTCGGTAGGTATAAGATAATCGTTATGTGGTTACTGCAACTGGCCCTTGCTGAAAGTAGGAAGGAAAGGGTGTTGGCAGCGCCTGGACTGCCTGACCGACTCGCAATTGACCTCTGTAAGTCGAACGGTGACCTTAATTTTCCTGTGCTTCTGGTGGGAGCAGAAGAAACAATTTCCGAGGTGTTCGTGAACACTATCGACAGACACCAGGAGTAGCACTTTCGACAGTCAGAATGCTTGGTTTGCTATCTGCGAGGAACACTTAGATCACTCTGACTGGCTTATCGGCTCTTCCACATCGGCCCAGGGTTGTCTGCCCAACCATTTGTGAATTTTTCTCCCTGAATCTCCACCAGGTTTCTCAAGGAGAAACTTGTAACTACTTATTTGCACAAGCGCTATGTGTAGCTAAGTCGTTCTGCACGAAGTGTACAGAAATCATAGATCGAAGTGGTAGAAAATTGAACCGCGTCAGGACACAGACTTTCAGTACCTCATGCACGGATCGGACTGGATTGGACTGGACTTGATTGGACTAAACTGGATTAGATAAGATAATATTGTATTGGTCAGCATCGCATAACATCTTAATGTTTTCTGTTATTGCGATGTAGTGTACTGCACTCTGTAGCACTCTATCGCATCGTTTCTTTATATTACATCATATTGTGTAGCAGTAAACTGTATGCATGGAATCAAACAAGAACAAATGAGGACAGAGCGCTATAAAATCGTCAAACGACAACCCCAACAAAGTACTGGCAGCGCTAGACACAACCGTATGCTGACGTATGCAATGAAGGGAGCCTATCGTACCCATACACGTAGCAAAGAGAGAGTCGAAAGTAAGGAACGTGGCAGATCTTCCACGTTCCTTACTTTCGACTCTCTCTTTGCTACGTGTTTGGGTACGATAGGCTCCCTTGATTGCATACGTCAGCATACGGTTGTGTCTAGCGCTGCCAGTACTTTGTTGGGGTTGTTGTATGCATGGAAGCTGAGGAAATGCGTCTTTTGAAAACAGGGAAAACGACATGTAAACAAAGACTGATCCGTCAGCACAAAGATCCGTCCATGGCAATGAGGCTTACAATAGAACTATTTTCATCTCTCCGTCTAAAGGGAGACGATTTGGCTAGGGTGACGCTGGACAGGCCTCAGAGACAGGCTGCTGGGAGGCAATTCTGGCGGGGTCGTGACTGTCCACTAGAGTCCTGAGATTAGCGACTGGGATAATAGGCTCGATTGATTTCATTCTTCAGGTACTGCCGCCCTGACTGGACACGGGGCCTCATCTATGGCTCTGCATGGTGTCAGGGGCCGTGTCCTTCCCGCGACGGCCACTCCATCACAGACTCTCACCGTCCCTTTCCCTGCTTGTCCTCGCCATCTTAACTTGGCTTGTCGGCAGCCTCTAGCCTTCTGGACGTTCCAGCCTGGGCGGGACGTTGTTTCCCTGTCAGCCATTTTACAGGTGGTGTAGCCACCTCGTTGTACACGGTGTTTTCGACCAGTCGAACGAACGAACGAACGAACGAACGAGCAGTGGAAGAAAGGAACGAACGAGCGGAGGGACGGAGGAATGAAGGGACGGACGACTGAAAAGACAGAGCAAGAAAGGAAATATATCCCATGCGGCAGGTGGGAAAGCGGTGCAAACTAATGCAGACAATATGAATGAATGAATGAATGAATGAATGAATGAATGAATGAATGAATGAATGAATGAATGAATGAATGAATGAATGCGAAAGAACAAACACATCTGGACAGTAAGTGGAAAAAAGCTTTGGTTAACGTTTTACTAGATTAAATGAGATACTGCTGGTGGCGTTTCTCTAGTATTGATTTTGATGATAGAATTAATATACACGTTGATTATTTGAATCACCCCCACATTGTCAAGATGTGTGGGCCGGTAGAAGTCAAACGTTTGCTCAGTCTTTTCCCCAACCAAATTAAGTTATTCGTGCAGGCCGGACAATATCGTACAGTTACTTATATAGCAGTTTCCACGACTTTATCATCACATCATCATTGTGTGGTCTCTGATCTTGTCCTAAGCTGAACGCATCATTTAAGACTATGCATCTCAATCGTTCGATGGACGTGGCTGGGTTCAAAAAACATCAAAATTTTTGCTGCCCCGT
>SMGT01002944.1:310098-362776 GCA_004794575.1 Lanistes nyassanus
GTATGTACCGACGTGCCTATTATCTTCTTACAGTATGTACCGACGTGCCTATTATCTTCTTACAGTATGTACCGACGTGCCTGTATCTTCTTACAATATGTACCGACGTGCCTGTATCTTCTTACAATATGTACCGACGTGCCTGTATCTTCTTACAATATGTACCGACGTGGCTGGTATGTCTTCTATAGTAGGAACTCAACTATTTTTTAGAAACAAATTTTGAACAAAAGGCTTTGCAGGTAAGAAAATAAATTAGATTATACGTCAAACAGTAATAAAGTTTGATTTTCTTAGTAAGTAAAAGTACTTCCAAAGTTTTACCGAAAAAGCATCCCCTACTAAAGCATGATTAATTTTCGTCAATAATTGACGAGAGAAAAAGAAATAGACACTGCAGGTAGCTCTTTCTGAAAGAAAATAAGTTGATGTCAACAACAACGTTTTAGCCACAGCTGGCAAGAAGAAAGCCGGACACACTGTCCCCTGAAATGTTTTGTTTCCATTAATTTAAACATCACATACTTTCAATGCATCCACTAACTTTGGTTTGCAGTTCTAGTACCTACTATTCTAGCAGAGGAAGAAAAAGGCGAAAGTAAAAGCTCAGAGACAAATGCAGATGAGGACTATCACGACCCTGCATGGTGCTTAGAGCAGCCTGGCCAACAGCGAAGACCTTTAGTTTGACGCGGCTAATAACGCCCAGTAGGAACTATTACTGGTCTGGCTGGTTTGCGAAAAGCCCATCATAAATTCTGGGCTGAGGCCGCAGATTTGTGCATTGCGACACAAGGTGTCGGGAGAAACATGCTTACTGGCAGTAGGAGACGATCACCAGACAAGACAAGGTCAGCAGGTCAGGCTTAGCCATGTTTTATTCATGGTTTTGCGCTGTGGCACGATGACAGATATCCTGTTCATGTTCACCCCTCCCTTCCTCTCTTCCAACAGTTGCCGCCTGCTGACGGTGGCACATCAATCTTTTTGTCTTTTGTCTTTTTCTCGGTCTTTCTGTGGACCTGTGGCGAGATCAACCGTTTCGGAGTGAGAACAGCTGTCAGCCGCCTGATGTGCCGCCTGAGTCCCCAGCACGAATTCCCGGGTGAGGACTGGCGGCAGGCTGCAGCGTCATCGGTTGAGAGACGATGTCCCCCTGGTGGCAGCCGTTTTTACCGAGCTCCATAAAAACTTAGCGTTCAGTCGGGTTTGTTCACACACACACACACATCACCCTAATGTCCTAAACGCTTTGTCTTCTAACACAGCGGGGCTATAAGGTAGCGGCAGGGATCTCATCGACAGGTGGTGTTTTTCTTGTGGTAGACACAATTTAACTTTTTGAAAACCCTTCTTATTGACGCTTCTCCATTCCCTCCATCGCATTGTTTACATACTTTTCCGCTCACCCCACTGTTAGCATTGTCGCAACAGCGACATCGCAGAAATGCCAAGAAATAGGTTGTGCAGTCCGCGCTTTTACTTGTGGCAGTGGGTCTCGAAGTTAATCGCAATTTGCTTGGTCCATGTGAGGTTTTCGAAACCACTGTTCCTGCCATCTTTGACTTGTAGAAAACAGAAAGACTCAAAATACGAAAAATCACACTCGTAACATTTCGAAGTTTTCCTATTCCTTTAGCAATGGACTCGAGGTAAGACTGGGCCCAGCCACGGACAGAAAGCAAATAGGATACTTTTGGTTTGAAGAAGAGCATGCAGACTTCCAGGGAGGCAAATAAAAATGAAAGAGAAATTAAAGACTAGACGCATATCTCTAACGATCAGCCTGCGTCCTTGGGACTCTCCTGTGATCTGAACCTCAAGGTCAAGCTACCGTGGAGGCATCTGTATCCTCCCAGCGTGACGTCAGCAGGCTGAAAGATTGGGTGAGGATACACACTGTGACTGTGCAGCCCCTCTGTAAGCTCTCTGCTGGTGCCTGACACAAGAGCGGAACAAAGAGTCAGAAAGGTTTCCAGCGTAGTTTACCGGAGATCAATAGGAGACAGCTCACGTTCAGCGGCGAGAAAACACAAGTGGCGTCCGTAGTTCCTTGCTTTCAGACGGAACCTGACGGACAGCGGGTCGGCAAACACCGGTGGAGGTGCCGAGAGACAGCCGTGTAATCCGTCGGTCAACTTTCGTGACTTAGGGTTTGACGAGGGACTGCATGTGGGCAGCCGTCGCTTCTTCAGCTCGAAATAATGTATGGATGGTGTGTGTGGCCACTGACAAACAGTTCGTGTATTTTTTCATTGCAAATGTACAGCCTTTTTACACGGGAATGTAGTGTGGGGGAGGTTAAATCGAGTGGTAAATTAAATTAGTGGGAAAATAAACAGAAGGGTTTCTGCACGCTGCATAAATTCGTATCTCAACAAAGGTTACGTTCGGCCAAAGGAGACTTACATTTCTTTACACGACGCCATCAGGTACCTTCCGCCATGACAAATTTTATCGTCCTCCTTTAGGCTTCATGCACTCCTGGGAATCTGCGGACAGATGAATTCTCGTAGATAGAAGACATTATTAACAGCCGCCATCGAGCTTTGCACTCAGGCAGACCTTTGATCGCATGCCCTCAACTATCTGAACAAGAAAGTCTTCTGCGATCTTTCCCTTGGTCGGGTGTTCGTACCCTGTACGCACTCACAAGGGCTGCCCCTGAAAACACCGAATGATATTCAGTTTTCAGTTACAGACATCGTATCCCCGAGAAATGTGTCTTGTGTTATGTGAAATCGTATAGTTCGTAAGCTCGAAATCATGTGGGTCGAATATTCATAACTCGGAAGATACCAGTTCCGCACACGTTAGAAACCGGTTATTTGGATTGTATGTGCCAGTAGATTATTATATATCAATATATAACCTGAATTATTTACTATCACAGTCTTTGGCAACTCATGTTAATTATGCCCACGCCTGGACATTCGTAGAATATTGCCACCAATACATTTGAAACTGATTTGATGTCTCTAACCAGCGAAAAAAAATCTTTCGCGTGCACGCGACGCACGTCCTGTGTGTAAATGAACAACTTTTTTCAATTTTCACGGAGACGTGTGAGGAAGCGAAGCGTGTGACGAAGGTAGACGACCCAGACGTGACTGGCTTGTTTGATTGGAGTGCTCTCCCCCTGCTGCCGTTGGTATCATCTTTGGGTGCTGGCGTCTGTCTAGTCACCCCACAAGTCTCTTCCTGCACATTATCTCGCGTCACAATGCAGACAATCGCGCGTAACAGAAGTACTCCCCACAAGAACACAGCGAACTCAAAAATAAAACCCTAGCAACACAGAATAAGCGATTTTGACAAACCCTTGACATTAAATCTCAGGCTCGTTTCGAAACCTTACATTTAGACAAAAGCCAAGAAGCAAAAAATAACTATAAAGAAAAAAACCCAGCTATAACCCATAAATAAATCTTAGACGATCTTAGACGTTTGGAGAACAATGAAATTTCTTCGTTCTCGAGAAAGCCGTCACATATGATACAGATTAATTTTAAACAAGTAAATGATGATTTGTATTATTTTGAATGTCAATATAGGAAGTTCTGAAGCTTGGATTACGGGTACTGACGTGAATAATGCCTTTTGACAGAGTATAACCCCTTCATTTCTAACAGGGCTTGGTACCGAGTCCTGGCCCCCACGAACTTATCACCACTGCTGCTGGAACTGTTCCACAAACACTGTCATCATATCAGATTGTTGGTGTCCGTGTAATCACACGACCATCTATTCATTTTAGGTGGCGAACTACCAATGTCATCATATCAGATTGCCGATGTCTGTGTGATCAAACACACGACCATTCATTTATTTCAGGAGTAGTGGCGTCGAGGACGGTATCTGAAACTGTGGATCAGACCATTTCGCAAAAGAAAAAAAAATCGATCATTGCATCCAATTCCACATTAGACAGTCCATGGCGGAGGGCCCAGCATGAATTTCGCTGGTACATTCCAACCCCTGGCAGCAGTACATGCTGCATCCAGTCAAACGGGGTGAGGGATCATATGGGATCAATGGGGGTCATATATCGCGCTCGTGTTGACTCCCCGCAGCTAAAGGCATGGCAGTGTGTTCGGTCGCCTACTGAACTCTTAAGCAAAATGTTTCTGTATTCGATGACTGTTCGTGAAATATGGGCACAAGGAATGAAGTTGGTTTAACAACAATAAATAATCTTATATTCAGGGAGAGAGGGGGAGAGAAAGAGACGGAGGGAGGGGAAGAGAGAAGGAGAGAGATACGCAGAGACAGAGAGAGAAGAATCTCTTGGCCGTCACAGATGGCTTATCGAAGCATGAAGCTCACGCTATCATGGAGAGAGACCGAGATCTGACCCCGGGTCATGCGAATTCCATGGTGATCTGCAGCTCACCCGCACATGCGCGGCAGTTGCGAAGCGACGTCAACTGACTCGTGACGAGCACGCGCCTGACTGGCGGTACGAAAGTCAACGTTGTCGCTGGCTGATGAATCAGACCGTGCGAAGGACCCATCCGACAGTAACGAATGTATTTGTCCCTAAGGCAGCGATTGGCTGCATTCTGTAAGGATAAACAAGACGACATAGGCGCTTGCTTCTTTATGGCAGCTATCATGGAAGTTTTAAAAAAACCGAAATAAGTATGTTAAAAAGCAAGATTAGAATCCAGCAAGATTGAGGAAGCTTTCTGCAGCTTTCTGGGCACACCGCATCCTTCCCCCCGTCCCATCACTACAACTGTAAATCTTGTCAATCATGACTCACGCACATCAGCACCAGAGTGTTAGGGAATGTGCAGTTTGAATGGGAAATTTTCACGTGGCCTAAACCAACTCGAACGTAGGCAAATCAAACTGTCATGGAGCCAATCTGCGAATTCAGCTAGACTCCAGAATTTCACTCTGTTTGACGTACTGGGTCGGGGAAAATCTACGGACACTGAGCTTAGAAAATGGCCTTGCACCAGCAATTTTATCTGAGGCAAATTTGTCTGGATTCTTGAATTATGCTGATATGGACTGGAATATAACGTTGCTATCGATCGGTTACCAGCTGAGCTACCGAGAACGCCAGACGACCAACCAGGGAACCAGCTCTAGGCATTTCAAGCCCCTGTCGTTGAAGTCCCACACGGTGATCAAGACCGCCCCAAATATAAGACATTTCAAATATAAAATATGAAATCAGTTACTTGGTCAACAATCACAGATTCGTACCACAAAGCTTCAATCCAAAACCCAGATCTTCACAACTCTTCCATGTCACAAACCCAAGGCATACTTAATTACATCACGTTTCTAGAACAGCTTCTCTGCTGAACTAATCTGGGACAAGACATCTGAGAGAATTTGTTGGCGTAAACGGAGGTTCAGCGGGGTGGGAGCTGTCGCTCTGTGACAAAGTATAAATATTTTTCTGTGAATGAGCATTTAATCTCTCTCTGACTAGGTGAGTCCTGTAAGTCCACCATATAGCAGAGGCACTATAAAGAATTCACATCGTAGCACCGACGTTTGGCTTTGCTCGCGAATGTCTTTTGCCGCCTGGCATACTTTGCAGCCCTTGGCAGTCTCTGCAAGCGCCCTGCTCTGTGCCAACCGGTTATCGTATTCCACAGATCGTCGAGATCGCAAACCTTTATAGACACACTATCGTCAAGACTTTGTCGTCGCCCGCCTTTAAACTATCGCATGACGAATTATCTTATCATCGCAAAACTGACAACCAATTCTTCCTTTCCCGATCTTCCCACCCCATCCCTAACCTCGATCTCCAAGCTGTTTGTAATGGAAATGCCAGGGGATCATCAAATATTTTCCCGTTTTTCGGGTGCTATTACCTCGCAAAAAAGATATGATAAGTGTAGATCACATGGACTGGGGGACAAAAATGGACACAAGACGAGAAAATTGTTTGTCTGGAAAATACAAGAGAGGTAAAGGCAACCTTGGTCCTGCTGGGTAAACTAAGCTCACACACGTATATGTTCTGTCATGTTCGTGTCTACCCATAATAGCCGTGCTGACGTAGCAGAGCTGTGTATTTTTGTGGGGCCAGGTTTGGGGGGGGGGGGAGATGCCACAAAGTTTCAGTCGTATTGCGACTTCGTCCTTTCATGTCGTCAAAATTTATCCTTTGCGAAACATGTTGGGCGAAATGTCTTTGGCGAATTTTGCTGCTGTGAAAACTAATCGCAAAGTCAGTCTTTATCGATGTCGGAACTCATCACTCAAGATGAGTAACGGGCTCCGGTGTCGCAAGAAATTTTGTCCAGCAAGAAAACTGGCCAATGTCCGATTACGTAACAGTATGCACATGCGTTCACGGGGGTAGATGTGGTCCGAAGATTTAAATTGCCAGTTATTATACAGTTGAATTAGAAGTGTTTTCGATCTGAAATTTTGGGTTAGGGTCTTACCACCCTCTACGCGCGCATGCGCAGTCTGTTTGCCGAATCAGTGTTCTTGGCGGAAAGTATTTTTTGTGACACCGGCATCAGTCGGCGATCTTGGCTCGGGCCCCGCAACAGGGATACGACAGCATAATACGACTAGCAGGTTTGATTAGTGGAGTGGTGGCCATGTTCTCAGCTACAGCGCGCACCAGCTTGTCGCATGGGCATCTACCCTGGACGGTGGCAGCCGTGTGCATGCAGTTCCCTACTCCACCACAGCGCTTGTAAGTGACGTCCCAGTGCCGCAGGTACTATTACTTGCTCGCTAAGTGTCACAAACACCGTATGCCCCTAGCATCTCCCCCGTCTCTTCAGCCGACTGGAGTCAGACTTCTTCTGCCTGACATCACTTCCTGTTGTGAGGATCCGTGCCTTCGTGACAGACCAGACAAATACTTATGGCGGTGAAGCCTTCTCGTGACTCTCATTGCTTTATCACGCATTCGTCCTCCTTTGATGTTCACGGGCAAAATTCATCGCAGCCCCTGGTGGCAGTTTTCAAGTTTTGGTCCTCGCAAAAGACTTGCTTCTGGCAAGGCTAAATAATTCGTTCTGCTCCGTGCTGAACGGCGAGTCTGACTATACTGAACGGAAGGTTTTCACGTCTTGAGTTTGTGTCGAATTCCATATTATCATTTGTGTTTAACGTCCACTTTCACTGATTTACCCCTCGGCTACTGCCCCCCCCCGCCCACTTAGTTTTTAAGGCACATTTGTTTGGGCAGCTAACCTGTAGTTACGACTTCGAGATCACAAGGGTTTTCACATAAATCACCGCTTTCTGGTATCCTCCATTATAATGCTGAGCCACTTTCTTTTTCATCGTGTCACGAGTTTTAAGATCTGTTTGACTCTTAAGGTTTCTCAGCTGACAAAACTTTCCACGTTGCACATTTGGATTTTTTAAACATTTTGCCATGTGTATGCGTATATATGTTTGCATACATTATATATGCGTCATCGGTTTAAAAAAAATTCTTATGATTGTCTAATCATAATTTTAAAAATGCATTGATGAATATGCGGTTGGTTGGTTGGTATTGCTTGATGTCCAGTGGCGAACGAAGTGCATAAAAGGGTTTTAGTATTCATGTTGGTACTCGGTTTTGTCCAAAGGCAGGTTAAGTATTCAGAAAGCTCGCTTTGATTTGTGACCTTCAAAGCGCTAAAAAAAAAAAAGTCAGCTTCCCGACCGTCTATTTATAAATACCCGCTGGTGTCGTTTGCGCAGCAGATGCTTCATTCGCCAAAATGGTGACCCCTGTTTCACCTTAAAGTGTAGCTTTCAGGTAGGCGGGGCGCCGGAGATTGCCGAAAACTTAGCAGGGAGCACAGCAGCCGCTGTGACGTCATCCCCAGAAGGACAAGATAGGCGCACTGTTGTTTAGTCTAGACCAGAGTGTAGCTTTTACAGTGAGTTCACGAGAATCATCGCACGACTCGTTATCGGGTTGTTCATATTATGACGAAATAGAAGACGGAGGAAAAGATTTAAATCCATTAGATTATGTGTTTGAGACATTAGCTTCCCGGAATGGTGAGAAGAAACACAGGTGCTGTCTAGCTCAAGACACCGATCGCCACAAAGAACCCAATGAAAACACAACGCACTGATATGATAGATTTTTCGTTTTCGATGTTAAAATGTTCTGATTTTATTAATAGTAATATCATTATTGTTTGCACTCCTTATGATCTTTTCATTATTGTTTGCACTCCTTATGATCTATCTAAATGACGCCTTAACAAACTGTCGATCAGAATCAGTGGAATAAAAATAATCGATCAGTGTATACCTTAAAACGTTCTGAGTACACTAATATAGTTCTCGCGTGCCCTTTGTGGAAATCTTTTCTCGTAGTTTGCAAAAATCAGTTCCATGGTGGCCAAGATTGTAAGAAAACAGTCAAGAGATAAAAAGTAAAGGAAATAAAGTTAAGGTCAAAGTCAACAGGAAAAAAGTGAATGTCTTTCACTATCCCCCACCCCCACCCCATCCATAGGTAAAAAGAAGTCAAACACTTATTTTAACTTTTCCCCTGTTACTTATTTTCTCAACCACCTTTACTCATGGTCTGTGTTCCGAACTGGAGACTTGAAACGAGAGGTCGATATCATTCGTGCGTGATTCCGTACCTGGAAGATTTTGCACCAAACAGGTAAGCGGAGTACAGATTGTTTTGCACGTGAAAAACAAATGACCAAGTAAAACGAGCGAGCGAGGTAGGGTCGATATTGCAAGCTAGTAACGGACAATTGCCCCTCTCCCCCAACAAAAATGATAAAGTATTTATATTCATGCCTAATATGATACAGAATTATATTTGACAGCAAGGACGCAACAAAATAATACTACGTCGCTTACAAAATGAAAAATAAAAAATGTTATTGATAAGAAGCTCGGGAACAGGATTTTATGATCCTGCAGTTTCAGATAAGGTGATCTTTATTTCAAGGGAGAAATTGTTTTCTGAGGTTTAGCGCTGTGTCATCAGCTCAGGTCATAGCATGACGGGGATATGGGGGGATGGGCCCCTGTTCCTAACCAATGAGTTGTCCACCAAACCGAAAGCTGCGGAAGTGCGGAGAGGCAGTTTAATGGTGGGAGAGGGTGGGGGGGGGCGAGTGAGGTCAGACAGCGTCTTATCACTTCAGGATACAAACCTTGGCAGTTGCTGGATTTAAACCCGCGAGCCCGACGCTCTTTCCAATGAGCTAGTCAAGCACCCTCACGCGGAGAGAGGCGGATACTGGAACAGATAACCATAAGGGGAAATAAAGGAGAGAGAGACAGACAGACAGACAGACACAAAGAGAGAGACAGACAAACAAAGAGAGAGAGAGACAGAGGGACAGAGCGAGAGAGACAGAGAGAGAGAGCGAGAGAGAAAGAGAGAGAGAGAGAGAGCGAGAGAGACAGATACAAAGAGAGAGAGACAGAGGGACAGAGCGAGAGAGACAGACACAAAGAAAGAGAGAGAGAGAGAGCAAGCAGCAAACCCAGTGAAAACTGGAAGACGTCCGAGACAAGGTCCCCTCTCCACGAGGAGCGAAAGCTCCCTGTAAAGATCATTACATTTAGTGCTGCCCTAGACGCAGGGTTTTGAGAACACCGAGCAACGCTAGATAGTGACTTTAGAACTCACAGGTCAAGTTGTTCTAATGTGACGAACGCACGGAACACTAGGTGTTGATGTCAGAACTCCCGTGGTCGGGTGCTGCAGATGTAACCCGCCACTCACTATAGCTTCCCAGCGTCTATAGAACTGGCTTCTGTTCTCAATACTGCAATGCCAGCATCTCAGACCTTCAGTCCAGTGCAGACACACGCCTTTGAAAGGTCGTGGGCCAGATCTCGCTCGAGTGCCTGGTGACATTGAGGCTAAGTGTGCTTTAGTGACCTGAGAGGGTCACGACTGATACTTCGATGTCAAGGTGACTCTAGCAGCAGAGGTTACACTGTCCGAGAAAGTATCCATGCTTACGGGAAAAAAGCTTCTCTACATCTACCCATGGGAAGGCTGAGTTTATGGCCTGGGTACAAATGAATGTTATTCTAGCGACGGGGGAAGTCGGGTGTGTGTGATCAGTTGCACCGATCATCTCTCATGCAAAATCCCTTTCCACAATAATCTTGTTTACAGTTTTAACAAACTTTTAACTCAATTAATTACAAATTAAAGAAGAGTTTATGTTAAATCTTTTAAAAGGTGTTAAAGCAGTCGGCGAATTACTTTTCACAGTTTCTGCCCATGTCTCTTTCCCCTCGTCTACCTGTCTCTCACTTTGTTATTAGCCTGTCTCATTGTCTCTCACTTTGTTATAAGTCTGTCTCCCTGTCTCTCACTTTGTTTTAAGTCTGCCTCACTGTCTCTCACTCTGTTTTAAGTCTGTCTCACTGTCTCTCACTTTGTTATAAGTCTGTCTCACTGTCTCTCACTTTGTTATAAGTCTGTCTCACTGTCTCTCACTTTGTTATAAGTCTGTCTCACTGTTTCTCACTCTGTTATAAGTCTGTCTCACTGTCGCTCGCTTTTTCATAAGTCTGTCTCACTGTCACAAATCCTCTTTGTCCCCCTCTTTTCTGTCCGTCTTTCATTTGTAGCAAGGTTGTGATTTCTTCTTTCTTTCTCCGTTCATGTCGTCTGCCCAACTGTACGAGGCGTCCGAAGCGGGCGGATAAACCAATTCCCATTTGTAACGCCTTATGATGTAGCTGAAGGCTGCCCATTTGTGTTTGGTGAAGAGACTGCCATGACATGCTCCGAATGGGATTTTTTTTTCATTTTTGCCTTCACGTGTCGTCCAGCGCCGGTCATTGCAGGACTTCCTCCCACCTCTTTGCCAGTTGCGGCTGAATGCTGCTCACTTCTTGTGCTGCCTACCCTTCCACTCCCTCGAGCTCCTCCCCCCTCCCCTCTCTCTATTGCACGCGCGTACACGCACCCACACACGCAGGTTCCTACAAGCATGAGTGTATTCAAAAGAACTACATTTTTGTTTTAACCACGAAGCTCACATCTGCCACCCCTCAGTTCTCTAAAAGGAACTAATCGAAGTCACATTGCCCTCAATGTCTAGGAGAAACTGGATCAAAGAAAATCCCTGGAGTCACAAATGAAAACTGTATTTACTTTCCTGCCTCATCATTTTTTCTGCTGCTGTAGCTGTCTCAGGCCTGCTTTTCAACGACCCTTGTAATATAGCTGAAATACTAGCCAGACATGATGTCGGAGCTGTCAAAAGACGAATGGTTACAATATTTTGGGGTCTGTCAAACTTGATATACAATCATGACTGAAACGTTTTCTGGTCTGACAGACACGAGTGAGGTCTGGAATATTTACATGTCAATCAGACCACGTGGGGGAAAGCTTTAACTGTCAAATGCGTAGTGCTGATGGAGTCTTTGTCAAACAGTGTAAAGGTCACAGATCTAGCTCTTATTTTATTATTTTATGTTAGTCCTTTTCTGGCTGCTTAACTCTTAAACAAGTTTCTGTTGTGAAAAACGTAATTTCTTCCATTAGTCACCCGCCAGCCTGCAATGTGTTTAGAAGACGATCGGTCCAAAGAACTACAATTGACCACTGTGTGTGTGTGTGTTGTGAGCGAGCGGGTGTAGTACGGCAGACCAAGCCTCTAACAGCAATCTATAAGAGAGTGAGGCTCTAAAAAAAAATAAATAAAGGATGTCATAAAGAAGTTAGTTAATTTTTTTAATAACCGAAAAGTTAGTTCTGCCGTCTGCAATTTGAAGTAACACCGTAACTTTTGGTAAGCTGGTGTCAATAGCTTGGTCTACGGTACTCGGTACTTGCGACAGTGGATAAGTTTTGTTTGTGACAAGCCCACCCCGGGAAATAGTTTGTTTTGCATATAATTGTCTTTTTTCGGTCACAGTAGGTAAAAACAATTTTCTGTAAAAATTAAATCAGGTTTGGCTTTTCACAGAAGCAGAGAAGTCTAAACAAGACCAGACACGGAAGAGATTTGTTCCCAGATAACTCTTCTTGATTCTCTACCCTGCCTGCCTGAAGGTCAAAGAACCCTTGAGTGTCGGTGGGTGAACGTCAAGTCTCTTTTGGACCAGGCCGGATATTTCATTACTCCTCCCAGGAAATCCGTTTTTGGATGGAATGATCGGAGCCGCAATTGGCTGCGAAGTCTGTAATTCGTGTCGGGGAGGGGGAGTAGGTGGGTGGGCGAGGAATAGTGGGAGGGGACTGTGAGTGTCTTTTGTAGGCAGGAGAAGACTACCTTAATTCAAACACAGCATGGCAAGCGATACCAGTTGATCCCAGTGAGGTCAAAATTAGTCAACTTGCAGTAGTCCTTTCCAATACAGACGACAATATGCGAGTTTACAGTCTGCGGTAAGCCACAGCCCCATCAGACTATAAGCCATTCTGTCTCTCAACGACTAACGTCGTATGTCTCATTTGGTTACACTTGGCACTTTCTACTGTGCAGTGGACTATAGGAACTTTCAGGATGGAAAAGAACAGAGTCTATAGGGCCCGTGTGTAATAGTCGAGGTCTAACCCAAGAGAGCGACCTAGCGTGGCGCAGCTGTAGCTAACATTTGATCTGAAATATGCGGTGTGAAGTCTTGTACAGACTGAATGGGTTTAGGGCACTGGACGTTTTCGACTTTGATCCTGGGTTACAGAATGACAAGGCGCATAAGGGGTGGGTGGTGGGGGTGGTGGGGGTATTATGGAGTCAAAACAGTAACCAGGTTACAGGCAGTCGTAATTTAAACAGTGTCTGAGTCTAAAATATTCTTTTGTCTGCTCTCATTTTGATATGTCTATAATGAAGGTAAGCTATAAAACGATTATTTCTTTCTTTCTTTCTTTCTTTCTTTCTTTCTTTCTTTCTTTCTTTCCACTTGTACCTGTGTTTCATTTAGACTGCCTTTCTGCGGTTAAAAGAATTCTGAATAAAATGATTTGTTAGGGTTTTGTTTTGTGAAGGAAATTCTACTTTTTCGTTTTTCTTACGTGCAGCTGCAAATAACTGACAACTTTTATTAGTTCGAATTTCGAAAGGCAACATTTATTATTCTGATATGCAAACTGCTTACAAAGCTGACTATATTTTAAAATTTCTTTGAAATGATTATTGCGCATTTCTCTGCCATCTACGAAACAATAATGTGCTCAGCAGCCATCGCACGACAAATGATGCAAGACTGCGTCTACAAATCATGTTGTGACAATCATTTGGAGCAGATTCCATGCCCGTGATTTTAGGTAAAGGCTGAAAAGGAACACATGCACATGCGCAGAGAAGCTCGATTAGGTGTCAGATATTTACAGCGATTGGCAGCTGCAGGAGGAGACATTCTCCATCAGCAGTCTTCTGAAGTTTTTTAGGAAAGCGATTCCCACGGGGCTCGGTAATCAGTTCCAAAAGATAAGTTCTTGGGAACAAAGTTCCTCCGAATTTCCTGGCTGATGTTCAAGCCGAGCTACAGGGATGGTCACATGGTTAGGAAGTACCTTGGCATGATTGTCTCTAGACGCTCATGCAGCACACACATGTTTTGTCATCTGTGGAGAAGAACCTGCACGTTCAGCAAGGGGTTAAATGTCTGCAACAAGAAGCAGCTGGATTACAGAAAACAGAAAAGGATTTTCTAAACAAACACACGTGCGCACATGCAACTAGACATCACAACAAATCTTCTTGAATGTGTGCTTACATTCAGTCGTTGGTAATGACTTATTAAGGTAAGGATATTCCGGTTGAAAGTCAAGGTCGTTTCAAACTTTAAAGAAATCTGGAAATGCTCTACAGAGCCTTGACACTGAGAAGATCTAAAATTCGTGTTGTTACCTTAATTCAGCTTCTAGAAACGCGGCATCCCATGTTGCACCTCTGGCAGGCGGAAACGGCCCAGATACACTGGCGTGCGGGAGACCGTAATTACGGTATTTGCACTGTCAGGCGAAAGGAGGAGTATCGCCTCCCCTCGCGATTCAAATGCTGGCGGCTACCCTGGCGATCGTCCTGTCGCCTGCTCCGAGTAACAACCTGCAGCAGAAGGGCTCGGTAGCTCTCGGGCGTTTGAAGCGGGGATCGGAGAAAATGACGCAATTAGAGATAAATCCTGGATAAATTTAGCCTCGCTGTTTAGATTAACTATATTACGCTCCTAGCCTTGAGGGCAGATGTTTCAGAAATAACTGACTGGAAATAGACAACACAAATAGATCTGAACACACTTTCAAACAAACCAAACAAACTCGCCCGCACACGACCACACACTAACAGACGGCGACATAGCGTCTCTGTCCCCTAGTCAATCCACTTCTCCTCTTTAATCGTCTGTCATCGCGTGTGTCTGTGTATGTGTGAACTCTACTTCCACAACAAGGAAGTGCAGCGCAGCTGGTGAACACTCGTGCGAACCGCTGGAATTTACTTCTCTCGAGAATCAGACACCAACATCTCTTCATACACACCAGCCGATCATCAACTGTGCTCCGCAGTTCCCGCCAACTCGCTGCCAGCCACTAGTAAAAATAGAAGCTATAGCGCTCAGGCGGTCGATAAATTAAAAACAAGAATTGAATTGTTTCTTTCAGTTCCAGCTATCAAGTGAAATCCTTCAAGTTTACAACGAACTGGCTCCAGAAAAATTGCCGGTGCCCTGAGATGCAGTCACAGACATTTGTCGAATACCCAGTTGAGAAACGCGTCTCACTGTCGAGGTCTTTGTTTCGTGTGTCGGCCTTGTCTCAGCTGGGTGCTCTGTTGTTCGTTCTGTTGGCTGTTTCTCCATCACTTTACCCAGTCTGCGGGAACTGGCCACTATATGCGCTTGCTCTTAATCTGTTCTGACCTCGTCGAGAGTTGCCCCTTCTCAGTTATGTCCCCTGTTAGGATTGGATCCATACAGCTATATGCGCCAGAAAGCGATGGCATCGATAAAAGACATTTGATGTGGAAGGATGCTTCTCTTTATTATTGATTGCTAGTAGGACACACGAACGCACGCACGCACGTGCGTGCACACTTACACATATACAGACACAGATTATATATATTTATATAAATGCATGCATACATATAGACATTCACACAGCAAAAATTCCACTGGTACAAAAGGCGTCATTACTTTTAAACACATCTGCCGGCTATAATGCACCCAGCGTAAATTGCACGCACGCACCCACGTACACACGAACGTCGAACATGCGTGCAAAAGCACACAAGAACACGTACGTGAACACACACACACACACATGCGCAAAAACCCACGAGTGCAAACACACTGATCCTTAAAACAGAATTAACTACTAAGTATAGAAGGTATAGTATTCGGTTCTCAGTGTCTGGCTTGTTACGCGAAATCTCGAGTACAGAAAAGAAAGCGTGGGCTTACAAATAAAAGTTAGACAACTTTAGTTTTTTTACTTTAAAAGAGGGGCCACGGAGAAAGTTCTGTCAGGTAGACATATAACCAAGTACTCTACGAGAATTAAGGGACTGTATACTTTGCGTGCAAACTACTTTCTCATCACTGTCAAGCGAAGCGTTAAAGCCATCGAAACTGGTCTCGCGACGCCGGAGGACGGCCTGTACGGAGGTCTGCCAGTCCGTGCAGACGGTGTGGGTACAGCGAACGGAACATCATGATATAAACTTGATCAACGCGTCGTCTGGTAGGAGTTATGGAGATTATTGGTTATTTTATGGCAGGATTCTACTGATCTTAGCACAACGTTTCTGAATGGATCCATCCTGCACATATTTTATATCTTGACGAGGACTTGTTATCAACACAAGTAGGTTTATTTTGATTAGTGTAATAATCACAGAAACTTATAAATGTTGGTTTTGACATTAATGTCATTTGATTTTTTAATTAACTTAGATAACATATTCGCCAAATGGACAACGGGCAAAGATTCTGGATAAAATTATTTCAAAATAATGAAGATAAGGTACAACTGTACTATTAAGCGTCGAAAGAAAGAACTTAAAACGCTAACTTTCTAGCAAAATATTTTCACCTGCACATCTAGTTTGATATTCTAATACATAACTGACATTCTCAAACATTCTCAAATTGTTCATCTCTCCATTTTACAATATTAAAAACCGCTATATTGATTATATCGTTTATATCTACAGAAAATCGAATTACCTTGTCCTTGGCCTATATTGTCAGTGCATAAGGAGCCAGTTAAACTACCCTTAAAATTACCAGGTGCTTTCCATGCTGTTTTTATTAACACCACAAGAAAACGCTGGTGTTGGTTAAATTTGCTTCTCGTCCAGATGCAGACGGGCGATTTGCTCTCTCAGTCTCCGCTGGTCGGGTCATGCAACGCGCGGCTTTGCTTCTTTGTCGCGCGGTGGCTGATGGGACTGGAACTGAAAACGCCAGTCCGTGCGCGTGGGAAGGAACCGGCGCACTATGACCTTTTGCGAGTGTAATTCTGCATGTCACTTAACAAGAGCATGTACCTGTGTGCATGAAGGCGGCTGGGCGTACTGTAAGTGATTCTGAGTAGCTCTGCTATTTACCTAAAATCTGTGCCATGAGTCATGGCACGAGCCTGTAGCTCAGTGCCCGCATGCATGAGGAAGACTGAACGCACCAACAGCGTTTCGTGCGTGTGTTTTCTTCATTGTTCTTAACTAAAACGTCTTATATGCGTTGGCATACGAACACAGCGATTACTCTTAGCTCATTGTGAAGTCAGGTTACACTGGTCAACAAATTTTTACAAAAATCATGTTATTGGAATAAAATTAGTCATTTCTTGTCAATTTTTATGTGCTCAACACAAATATTACAGTCAAAATGCAAAATTGGCTCTAGTTTTTTTTGTTATCTGCAATAATATTGTTTTCATCACGAAATGCATGCCAATAGTAATAGGCCTATGGTTAATACCTGTAAAAAAAAATAAAGTCATAGACTACTTCTTAGATTTCTTTGCCGGTCTCTTGTACAGCTGTTCGGGAGCATCTCTGGGGAGTGTCCAGCAGGAGTCAGCCAGCATGGTAGTGGACCATTTTCCCTGGTTCATCTTTGTTCCATTGTTGGGATATCTTGATGAAAACGTTCGCCATGTTCATCACTAACCATACCACAGTTGTCAGGAAAGAAATCGCGATGGGAATGATGGAAGTGGATCTTTAGAGACATATTGCACCCAAGTTTTTGATACTGCATCAGCATGTCTTCTACAAGTACTAGTTCCTTGTAGTTCTCTGGCCTAACATTCGCGAGAAAGTTTGTAGACACTAGGCGAAAAGCATTCCATGCTTGTTTCGCATCACCCTGCAGCAAGTTGTTGAACCGGTCATCTTTGAAGAGCTCTCGAATCTGAGGACCTACAAAAACCTAGTTTGATATGAAGGGGTGGTAGCAGGATTTTGAGATTCGACCAGAGCTGGGTGCTGGATATTCTTCTCTCCAACTGCTACATTTTGTCTGCGAGTCCATTCCTTCCGCAAGTAGTGCAATTACCTTGCTCGGCTATCCAACTCACATAAGAAACACATGTATTTTGTATATCCCTGCTGCAGTCCCATTAAAAGGGCAACTACCTTCAAATCACCACAGAGGTGCCAGCTGTACTTGTTATACTCATTGGAATTCAGTAGCTGCTTTAAATTATCGTGTCTCTTTCATGTGGACAGCATGCGCCACTGGAATAGATGGAAGACGTTTTCCACCGTGCAAAACCGCAGCCTTAAGACTCAGTTTCGAAGAGTCTACAAATAGTCTCCATTCTTTTGGTTCATTCTTTGGAGTGATTTCTAAGGCATTCATGAGGCCCTCAATATCGGAACACAATACCAGATTACCTTCCTTTGTGAAGAAAGGCTCCGACTGCTGGTGGCGCTTTCGATATGAAGTAATTGTGACAACTTCTAGAAGATTCTATTGTTGGAGTCTTGAACCTAGCAATTCTGACTTGTTCTTGGATAAGTCCAAATCACGAACCAGGTTATTCAGTTCTTCCTGTGTTATTCTGTGTGTGGGGTTGATGATGCACCACAGTGAAAATCTGGATCACTGCATGCTGACGGACCAGGAGAAGAACAGGTCGGCTCACCCTCATCCTCATCAGCTGAATCAAGAGAATATTCTGCTGAAGGTTCTGGAATAGGAAGTCCCTCACCATGTGGAACTGGTCTCAATGCAGACGGAATGTTTGGGTAGACTATTCTCGACTTCTTTTGCTTCGTTATTCCGCCGGAAAGAGGAGGAACCAAGCAGAAGTAACAGTCATTTGTGTGGCTGCTTGGTTCTCTCCACACCATGGGGGCTGCAAACGGCATTGATGGTCTTTTGCCATTCAACCACTGTGAAAGCTGTGTTGTACATGTAGCACAGCATGTATGCGGGACCCAAGGCTTGTCTTGGTCGCCAGTCTTGCATCCGAAGTAAAGATGATATGCCTTCTTCACTTGAGAAGTGATACTTTTCTTCTGGTTGGCAAATGTGACTTCCCCACAAATACAGCAAAAATTGTCCACGGTATTAACGCACTTTCGAGGCATTAGTGTTTTGTATTGTAACTATTTGATAAAATAATAACAGTTTTATGTAACAGTAGCTTAAATTCTATCGCACAAAGTCTGAAATATTTAAATGCTCAACCCTTCCGACTGGGCTTTATATAATACTCTGCTGACGTCAGCTGACTTCAGCAGCCGCCTGGCAGTAGTACTGCATTGGATCAGAAAATGATGCAATCAACTCTGGATGATGTGTGCATGATGGTATTATGCAATGTGATGCAATATCACATCATTCTAGGCTTATTTAGGATATTTTTACAGTCCTACTGGATAAATTTACACGGTGAAACATAGAAAATGAACTATATGAAATATCTTCAAAACGAGAGCCAATAAAAAAAATTCATGGTCATATTCGTGTTCAGCACACCAAGATACTACAGATCAGGACCTTTTTAAGTCAGTCACGATTTCAGTGTTGATCAGTGTTACCTGGCAACTAAAGCTTCCGTTTCCAGGCTTCAAAGAATTGGTGAACAGAAAGTTTGCGAAGTTCGGATAAGATCACGAAAGTAAGAACTGTTAAAAAAAGCTTTGTACTGTGAAAGATCTCTGATTTTCGTTACCAGACATTTAAAAAAACGCACAAGCCCAGGGACAAATTCCTCCCAGTTTTTTTCCCATCCAGAATTGGTAATTGCGATACTGTTCAATAGAGATCATTGGGAATAACGTCATAGATCAGTGGAATGATTACCCGCTGTCATTGTCATTCGACGGTAAGCTTCAGAAGTGTCGATGTTTATAGAGGTGCCCGCCCGCTGCGGTTAGCAGTTTGAGCGAATGTTAGGGACTCTAGAGGGACGAGCAGATGATCAGACGAGCAGATGAAGGTGTGTAGCGGCCAATAGACCTGTGCTTTTCTGTCTGTCATGTGCAAGTTCCCAACACTTTCGAGCAAATGCCTGTTGTCTGCTAGATTTTAATTTATTTTGGTACAAGTTCCCAACACTTTCGAACAAATGCCTGTTGGCTGCTAGATTTTAACTTATTTTAATACTGCCCTTTTCTCCTTTCTTCTGTCTTTTCCTCTAAACCAATACAAACAAGATCTCTAGTTCAGCTGTGTCACGGAAAAGGAATCTGCTGCCACTAAAGGCAATGAGCCTGCATAATTTTAGACTTCCTGCCTGCCTGCCTACCTACCTACCTACCCACTCACCCTCCCTCCCACCGAACCCACTAACCTACTTTCCTATACCTATCAATTATCCTATTTACTTACCTATTTTGATAACTTATCTAGCTACCTACTCGGCCTATCTATTTATCCATCTATCAGCATCTGAGTGCAAATATAACGTATTGTAGAAATACGTTTAATGTTGGGGATAAAAGCTTTGGTTTTGAACTCTTCTCGACCAGTAGTATACGGTAATATTCCCCAGCAGATGATGGTATATAACAACACACAATCGAACACAACACGTCCATTCACTGCAGACGAAATAAAGCTCAGTAGTAGTAGGTCTTTTAATCCAATTCCAAGCCTGCAGAAAGGCCTAGTAAGTCGCAGACTCCATAGGCCCTTTTCCCATCCACGGAGAAGCAAGTCACAGAGGGATAGAAAGAGATATGTGAGAGAAAAAGAGGACGTCTTTATAAAATGAACATGATTTTCGCTGCCTTGATGTGTTTTACACAGATTAAGAACGCAGGCCTTACTGCTTGTTCCGCTATGATCTTTTCAGAGAATCTGAATAGCTCTTAAGATAGTCATTATCCTGCTCGCTAGGGTTTTCAGACTGTAAACAAAGGGAAAAAGCAATGACATTGTCGATGGACGAGAAAAGCAAATGAGCTTTTAATGAGTTCGGAATTTTATGTCGACAAAAGTTCGTGTTCGTACGCTTCTTTTGAGCGGACACAATCTGTGTTTGCCGACTATGTTGTCATCGCAGTCTTATCATCTCTCCTCATTTGTTGTTTTCGTCGTAGGCCCCCTGTGCTGCAGCAGACCAGTGAGTTTGTGGCGAATATAGCAGTAGGTCATGGGTACAACACATAGTGAGAAACCCCAAGCACATGTAGAATTTGTTCGTTTGTGAATTTACGGTGACAATATGCACTAGATATGACATGTTTCGAGTAAGCACGTCTTTTTTAAAAAATGCTTTCAATACATATGCTTTGTTTTGTCTCTCGAAGGGCTCTTACCCTCTCCCCAACTGAATTCTCCCCCAGCCCGTACCAAATGCGATGCGCATGCGCATTCTGATTGCTAACCACAACAATAGGTAATTATAGGTCAAGCCATGACCTCTACACAGCGTCACTTCTTATAGGTACAGTGAAGAGAACAATGTGTGGTGATCGACAGCTGAGTGGTAAAGGCATTTCACAGTTCCGCCGCAGACCTGAAGGCCTGAAGTACTACAGCGTGAACTGGTGTAGACAAAACACTAGACAGAACTATACTGTGGTATGACGCAAGTTCTCTGACCCTGTATTAGGGCTGAAGTACTACAGCGTAAACTGGTGTAGACAAAACACTAGACAGAACTATACTGTGGTATGACCCAAGTTGTCTGACCCTGTATTAGGGCTGAAGTACTACAGCGTGAACTGGTGTAGACAAAACACTAGACAGAACTATACTGTGGTATGACCCAAGGTGTCTCAGTCATTTTGGTTTTACTTGAAACATGGGAAAATGTGACAGACGATTGATGGAGGTGAAAAAATGATTGACACTTTTCGAAAGTTCTGCGAGCCGTGTGCTCCTCACAGGGGTGTACAAGGGAGATAATCACGATCGCAAAGATAGAAGTAGTGCTGAAGCACTGGTTGGAGACCTGTGACAGGAAGTACAAGGCAGCCATGTCAGGAAGTTGATGGACAGCGAAACGAGGCTGCGATAAACGCAAAATCACGTCACGTAAAAAAAGGACGTTTTATTACGTAACAGTGACGTCAGCATGGATTTTACGTGCATCGCCAGTAATGCATTTGCGCAGGGAGCCACCTATGTGACAGGAACATTATCATGGCTGCCCCTGTTTATAAGCGAAAAGTCTTATCGCTTCTGTAGTCATGGCAACTTGGCCAACATGTTTGTAATAAGTGTTGAGAAGGTCGGCTGCCGAGGTCCTCACTGTGGGCAATTTCTTTCACTCGTCAATCAAATTGCGACAAGAAAATGTGGTAAGGGGGCAGTCGATTTCTTTCTTTCTTTCTTTCTTTCTTTCTTTCTTTCTTTCTTTCTTTCTTTCTTTCTTTCTTTCTTTCTTTCTTTCTTTCTTTCTTTCTTTCTTTCTTTCTTTCTTTCTTTCATGGACATTGAAACTGGCATGTTGACGAATCGGTCTGAAACGACAAACACTGGCTTTGTGGCTACATGAGTGTGCACGTGAAGGTGGACTTCAGAAGCTCAAGTACTTAGCCATTAAGTCGGCCATTACTCATACGGGCTTCATGGCTAAAGCTGTCCCCCCATACTCCTCAACCAGCCCGCCATTTTCCTGACAAGCAGAGCCCATCTGTCTTCGAGGGACAAGACATTGTCACTGGACACGCTGCCCAACAAATCACATCTGAGGACTACCAACATCATCATCGGCTAACGAAACGCACAAAAATTCCCCTCGTTTCCCCCTAAATTACAGAGATGAAATTTGTGAGTGTCCTCCATCACTTTTGGTATCAATAACAATTTTCACCTAGCAACATCATTGAAAACTGAGAAATCAAAGTCATGTTTTACTTTACAAACTACAGCAGGCAATTGGCCGTGATCGCCCGCCAGGTTTTTATCAACATCAAACTTAACTTTTAACTTATTTTTTACCAGCCGTTTGGCATTAGTGGGCTCGCACGCCTTCGGAGAAATCAACTTCCCCAAAAGACGATCGATGCAGTTGCTCTGTAAAATTTTTCAGGCTCTTTTTCAAAGGTCTAAAAAACGGACGCGATCCATCTCCGCGGATGATGCAGAGCAGACCGCGAGGCTAGGCGTTTAAGTTGGGGATTTTCATGCAAGCAGGGTTCATTAAGAACAAATCCAACACAGATGGAGCCTCCTTTTGCTTGTGCACATATTCACCGACAAATTCGAAAAACACAAATGCATAGCGACCAAATGTCATTGACCCCTGTGAAAAAAAAACTGAGCAGCATGTCGTTTGAATATATATATGTGGGTGCGCCCGCGTGAACGTGTGTGTGTGTCCGTGCGTGTGCCTGTGCGTGTGTGTATGTGTATGTGGGCGCGCGCGACGTATTTCATGTATTTATTTCATTTGCAGTGCATTATCACATACCAGGACCTGTACTTCAGGCAATCGTTTTGAATCGACGTTTGTGGTTCTTAAAGACAAATTCCTTCATTCAAGACTTTTTCTAATGACAAGAAGCCTTCCAACTATGTCTTTCATAAGACAGTTATGCAGATTGCTATGCCTAAGACCGCAAAACAGGACCGACTAATGCTGATACAGTTTCGGAAATCTTAACCACCAAACCTTTCTCTTCTACCAAAGTGTCATTAAAAATCCAATCTTTGCCAAGTCACCTGTTTGTGAGACTGTAGGTACGTGCTGTGCCTGCTTGACAAAGGAACACGAGAAACACCAACGTTTTGTGATCGACATAACTGAATTCATGGTAGACACACTGTGTAAGTGTTCAGCTTTGATTAACAGGGTTTTTTTTAATGTCCACAGACCCCTGGTCACGAAACCATCTAGTTCAAACTAGCAGTAACTGTCTTAAAACGCGTTTAATGCAGACAGGACGCGCATGCCGAATCTTAATTTAGCCTGCACATTTCAGACGATTGTTCTAATTATTTTGAGGACTGCATTCATCGTTCTTATCAAGCAACGAGCTTCATAGTAAGACCTTAAACCTCGTTTGTGAAATGCTTGAGGACCATTCCGCTGTGCTTCATGCAGGTCCTGCTGAAATAAATAATCCTGCCATCACTGTCCGGCCACGTATGCAAGAAAACCGACTAGCTGACTTATTCCTGTAATAGTGGATATTCTAGAATAAGATCATTAAATTTTCTATGCCCGGAAACCGATAGCTTAATATTCTTGCGTTGTTATTCGGGAATACTTTAATACAAGGAGCAAATAACTTATTTTAAGCTCGCCGAAGCAAAGATTTTAGAGACGGAAAAAAATCGGTTCGGAATATATTATGATTTAGACATATATCAGAAATATATATTTCGAAGAGCTGACATTTAGGGCATTGTACAAGAAATTAATGCTGGCACAGCAGTTGTGAATCGGCACGGAGCTTAACACAACTGCTACAGGTCAAGGTCACGCCCACTGCTGACAGGCTCCCAGTTGAAGCTTTTGCTTTAAAAATGATTTTCAGGCTGATTGCACTCAACAATGCAGGTCCCTCCACTGTCAGATCTTCAAGCAAAATTTCAACCTCACTACTAGTTGTACTGGACTAGTCTGGTTTGGGGATTCTTTTTTGCCAGAGCAAGAGAAGAAGTGAAGTGTTGACCATGCGCAGTCAAGGAGAAATCACACCGTCTAAAAATAACTTATTGGATAATTATTCTTTCACTATTCCTGCTGTCCGCATACTCCGATAAAGGAAGGGAATAACTATTACCGAATAGCAGCTATTCGAGCATAAATGTACTACAGTTTACATGCATACAGGGCCCGGACAACCCACGTTCCCCCCAGTACCCGGAGGATCACGTGACTCCATTAAAATTGATTACAGACGCTAATGTTGAAATCTGTTTCCTTTCTGCATCTGGAGCAAAGGACTTGAAGACCAAAGGTCATAGTGGGGTCCACCTACTGGCTGTGCCCATTGAAAAAGACGATAGATGTGACGTCGACAAGTTCCAGTGCAAACTGTCATGATGGACATTCCAATAAAAGATATCGATTTTTTCCCTCTCCTCCCGTTTAATGAAGTTTCATTGATGTTGACATGAACAGATGGTTGAACCACGACGTCAGTTGCCTGACCTCCACTTCTCTACCGCCCACACTCTGCCTGTCAGTCTGTCTGTCTGCCTACCTGCCTGCCTGTGTCTGTCTGTCTATGGGCCTAGAGAAGACAACGATTTCCACTATGCACTCACAGAGAAGAGTTTCAGTAGGAAATATTTTGGCCGTTTTGTGAAATCATCAGATTAAAACAAGAACGTGGCATTAGTTGTGCTTACATTCGCTTACTGTTCTTCGAGGGATGACAACAGCTTACTTCATGTGCTCATTGGAAATCAATCGTGGGGTATGCAGGGGCAGCAACTGCTGGTATACAGGGGCAGCAACTGCGGGGCAGAGATTTTAATTCGTTTGACGAAAGTGAGAGGCTCATTTCGGCAGGGCTACGATCTGCGCAATCTCAGCCGTGTTGATGACCCTGGCCGCAGTCAGAGAAGCCCAAACGATATGTGACTAATCTTCACGCCGGTCAGCAGAACAGAACTGGCATGGAAGAAGAAGGGACCTGCCGTGTCCGTGTCCTCCACAGACTGCCGTTGATGTGGCACACATTGTCTTTGTGACAGATTCTTTCAAAACCTTAGGTCTTGGCCTTATCCCATGGGGACGATCAGTCGGTCGGTTGATTGGTTGATTGATCTGCAAGAAAAAGAAATCCCATTTAGAAGGGTTTTTCACTGCTCTAGCTTGTTCTCATGCTGAGGCCCATCGTATATCCTGCCCTTGGTGTTCTGGAAACGAGAAGTACTGTCTGGGAAAGCAGCGCTTATTGGCTGAAATAATGACATGCCTGAATCAGCCTCATCACATAACAACCTTACTTTAACAGTCGGAAATTCCTTAAGCTCAAGGGACTCTATCATTGCCGACCTCCCAACTCCACTTTCGGGAATCTGCTATGGGGCAAAGGAAGGATAAAAGGGTAAACTGTAAGGATGAGCGAAGAAGCTGGAGTACCAGAGACCCCCTGGACACACTTTTTCTCGTCCCGACCATCAGCTCTGTAAACAGGTGCCACATGCAGAATGCTGACAGTGACGTGTTAGGCCCGCAAGCAGTAAGGCATCAGATCGTATCAACAGGGTGTTGCCTAAGGCTTTCTTCCTACAGATGTACGGCTGATGGAATGATTGATCTGTAAGGGCAAGTTGTTCGATACGATGACGTGAACAAAGCTGCGTTGGCAGAAGAACTGTGAAAAGCCTTCCCTTGATCCCCAGAGCGGTGAGTCCCACCTAGTTTAGCCACTGGCACTGCGTTAACCTTAATCTGGCCGCTGCCTTAGTTCAGTGCTTCAGTTTCCTTCGCGTGCTGAATACGTAAGTGGTTTGCCAAATCAACCGAGAGCACTCATCAAGCTATCTCAACGAACAAAGCTGCCCTACTGTAAAACTCGACAAATAAAATTGTTGTTCAAGGCTTTTTTCTTGTTTTGATTTAGTGATTTTAATTTCAAATATTTCGAGATCAGTGGTCTGTGGGATTATTTTTGGAAGTGTACTTACCATCTCTAGGTGGGAAGGTATTTCGTAATAAACTGAAATGAATCTGAATAGCTCCAGCCCATGAAAACGATCAAACGCCTTCACGGCTGTAACACCGGAACTTTACATGATCTTGTTCTTTAGAAACTGTCTATAAATTGTATTAGATTCTGTTCATGAAGCTGATGTCATGATTAAGATGCGAATTTATAATTCTAGTCCGCACTTCTATACCGTATCACATCGTCCACACTTTACAAAATTCTATTAATGATCATGACCTGTTGCCACGCTCATGATCAGGCGTTGTTGTCTGCATAATCTACTTTCGAAATTAAAGAGGATTGGTTGTTTGGATGCTGCTTAACGTCCCGCCGCAAATTAAGTGCATATCAGGACGGTGCTGCCACCTGGGCCTGCTGTAGCAACACAATCCCACCCAGTCCTACTCTACTGACACCGGGCCAACCAGTCCTAGTACTGTTCCCTATAATGCCAGGCGTCTGACAGGGCAGCAAATATAGATTGGCAAATTTTAAGTCTTGGGTATGACTTGGTCGGGGCGCGACCACCGACCTCCCGCCTCGGAAGCGAGGTCTGAAATCAAAGAGGAAACAGAAAATACAAGTCCTTTAATAATGTCTTGGTTCTGTGTGCCAGAAAAAAACCCCATGAAAATTAGTCGTGATAGTTGCGCAACAAACACAAGAGGGACCTCATCCCGACCCCCGACAACCCCCCCCCCCCAACCTCCATGTGCCAGTCTTGACGCGACAATGTGATGCTGGCGTCAAATATCCTTTACATAGGTCTGTCACACACGCACCCCGGTTGCTTCTTATCCACTCTCCTCGTCTCTTTCCCCCTCTCTCCCCTCTTTTTGTAAGACTGGATTGTACCCTATTGTCCCTATATTAGTATGTGCTGCAGTGAAGTGTGTCCGACACTGGATAAGGTTAACCCGGCTGCCAATAAACAGAATATGGCGTCAAGTACATGAAATTCTTGTCATTGAAGACGGCCAGGGTAAATGTACTTGAGCTACCGTCATGACATTAGTTTCATCATTACGTGAGCTGCCAAGGTAAGTAACCTGTTCAAGAATGGGTTTGAGATAGCCTGAGTAAACAGGGAGTAGGTAATGATAAGCTTTTCTTGTCTGGTGGCCAGACTTGTAGCCATCAACGCACAACAATGGCACGCTGGCCTGATAGCAAGGGTGGTAATTAACATTTAAATCTCAACTTCGTGCAGATAGGTACCTTCCCAAATATTTAAAACCAAATATTTAGGAAATATCTGTTAAGATTCCACCTACCAGTTTCCCAATTTAAGGACCAGAAATGGTATTGAGCGAAAGATAGAGGTGATATGTGTGATATGTGTGGTTTGGAGTGCGAGAATGAATATTTTCTTTCGGAGTGCAAGGCATATCATGACATCAGGAACTAATTCGTACAACAACGTCATATCAAGAACCCAGCATGCAGTCAGGTATTTCTTCTTTTTTATTCAGAGAAGACTAAAAAAACTTGCCAATGCAGCTAAATTAATCCCCATAGCCCTTGATAAAAGAAGGAATCAGCCGTATTTTGGACTGAACGCGGATTAATATCTCGTAAATGATGTTGGATGGCCAGTAGTACAACTAGCACATCTACAGAATATTGTTATGACTATTTTTATGTCATTGGTATACTGAGCACGTAACTTGCTTGGTCAGTCTACTGACTAAACTGAAATATTTGTTGGAAGTCGATGTTGATTACATGCATATACAATGTGTCAATGTATATTTTATTCTAGTCTCCTTGTTAAAGGACATCGGTGTTATGACAATAAAGAACTCCTTTCTCTCTCACACACACGCGCGCGCGCTTGCTCGCGCACGCACGTCTGCACGCACATACCAACGCAACTAATTTCGTGGGCATGAATGTCAACGCGGGCCCCACCAGCCTGTATCAAGGACCTGAGAGAGCCTACCTCTTAGGGGAGACCATTCTGCTCCCTAGTCCTCATGGACACCGGCAACCGAAAAGAATTTCCGGAGAAATTTGTTGGTAGACACGCACAATCCCTGCTCTTCACTCTGTCATTAGAAGCAGCCCTCCGAGGGCTGCTTCTCTTGATGGCCTGTTGGTATGAAATGCAGACAGTATTTTACACCCAGTGTACTGGACAGACTCGCAGGAACAGCCATGAGTCACAGTGTCCGCCTGCCTGACATGGTCCTCCCATGGCACGGACCGCCCCTAGATGGAGTGGCTTAATCACTGCCACAGGCATTAGAATCAGGCTGCCGATCATAAAATGCCCCCCACGCCTTCTGACTCTCAGGAAAGGATTTGTAACAGGCGTATGTTTTGTTTATTCGTCAGTTACACCACCTCGTCCACCGGCAGCCGTCGTCTGTAATGAGCAATGGCATCACCGTCATGGCGTGTGTGCATCTGTGCGTGCGCACGAACATTCGTGAGAGAGAGAGAGAGACGCAACAGAGAGAAGAAGAAGGAAGGAAGGAGAGAGAGAGAGAGATGGAAAAAATAACTTGCTGAGACCTGAACAAATACAAAACTCCACCACCGGAGAGAGAGGAAGTCAAGAATAAAGAAGCTCAGTTTACTAGTTCTACCAAAGAACTTACACTAAAAGTCCCCACCATAATTATCTTCTATTCACGACATGTCTCTACAGAAGAACTTACACTAAAAGTCCCAACCATAATTATATTCTATTCACGACATGTCAATACGGGGTAACTTACACTGAAAGTCCCCACCGTAATTATCTTCTGTTCACGACATGTCTCTACGGAAGAACTTACACTAAAAGTCCCAACCATAATTATCTTCTATTCACGACGTGTCACTACGGAAGCTTGTGTTCAATGATCCGGCATCGAAATGCTGTTTACCTCTGCGAACTGACATGCACGGGAAGTTGATCAGAAGGCACCCTGATTGGAGTTGGTCATCAACATAGCGAGAGTCGGGAGTCATTGGTTCAAATTCCGTCTCCTACAAACTTATTTTCTCTGTAAAACTGATGTTACTGGATGCTTGCAGTGATACATTAGTAGCTGTTGATGCAGCTCAAGACACCAAGCTTTGGGGAAAACACGGACTGAAAAATAAATCATGTCATGTTTCTTGGACCTGTAGAGCAACCTGAGATATTTTCATCTATGCTGATAATAAGAATAGCTTTGCATTTAACAATAAGTGAGTTTCAGTTCTGACTGGTCGATTTTTAGAAGACATTTAATATGCGGTTTGAAAGGGTGTGGAAATCACCACCCGAAAACTATTATGAAAACAGACAGGCAGGCAGGCAGGCAGGCAGGCAGAAGATACGACGATGACAACTACGGCAAACCTCTGACAATAACGACGTAGACGATGATGGTATTTGTATATCGCCTTTACGTTGAAGGTATAGAATATAAAATTTGAATTTAAATTAAAGAAGCGGAAAATGCTCTACTGTGAATGCTGAACTAGAACAAAGAGCGGTGTCATTTCATTCTTGAAGGTGAAGCGTGATGTGGAAGAAATCCTAACACTGATGACTTCTCTGTTCTTGCCAGTAGATCCCGAATGTCAACAGCAGTTGAGAATGCGGATATTCAATTACCTATATCATTTCGGCAGGCTCCAATTTTTTTCTGTTTGACAACGCACTATAATTGTGAAAAGCATAAAATTTGTTCACAGGAATTAGATTTCTTCCCTTTTTTCATACTCCGGCCATTATCTAGACAAGAACCCCTATTTCTGTGAGAAATTCCTCAGCTAGTACCCAGATCTTTATCTCTCTTCCTTCCCTCTACTCCCATACGTAATTTTTCTCCATTCCAGTCTCTTCCATCCAAAATTTCTGACTAGCTCGACAGACGTCTTTATGTGGATCAGCTGTCTGTGAGACTATCCGGGCGAAAATGTGCTTTTAAGCACCAAGCAATTTTTTCTGGACATAAATGCACCTTTTCAACCAATGCTAGTAGGTTCTTAGGAAAGTTCGCACACCCACTCACCCCCTCTCTTTCTTTCACCCACCCACACACGAACGCACGCACCCACCCACGAGGGTGCGTACACACAGATCGACAGGCATACATGCGCTATCATCCAACCATCTGTCTTGCCGTTGCCAGAAATATTTGCCAGTTACTGTTGAAGGATGCCAAATGGAATGAACATCCGATCATTTGACATCTTCAGGTTAATCGCCTTTGAGTGCCTGGCTGCTGCAAGTTCTCTTACATTATCGCAGTTTCCTAAGAGGAGAGAATCACTGAAATGTATTAGTTTTCGCTTTTGTCTCAACAGTGAGATTAAAAGGTATAAACATCACAACTTCATCTCTCAGAAGTTCTTATCGCTGATAACTTTGAGTTGCGGTTGAACGCAATCCATGTGAAATTATTTTTTCTTTTTAATCTCTCCTTTACTCACTCTTGTCTTTACACTTGTCGAGGTAAGCACTCTTGCCTCGAGTTTCCTTCATGTACCCCACCCCCACCCCCACCCCTATTTACAACTGAACGACAAAGTGTGGTTAAGACTATAGACTAGCTGTATCTCTGCTGAACGTAATTCTTTAGTCACTTTGTTGGAAACCTCTTTGAACAAGCACTTTTACAGAAGATAATTTATTAAGCTGAATGTGGGTCTGAGCACACTTCTCTTACTTGCACCTGTATCTAAATTTATGAGTAATTAATGTGTGTCAATGTGTGTTATCTCCTGTCATTCTGGTCTGTGACAAAATCCCTGTCCATCCACCTTCCCATCCGTCCGTCTGCACCAGACACCTTTCTCCGGCTATACCAATGTCGGCACATGACTTTTGATTTGCTGTGTCCAGGTGTGTCTGTGTCGGTCAGCTGTTTCACCCTGGTGGCCATCTCACTAGAGCGGTACTTCGCCATCTGTCGGCCGCTGCACTCGCGCTCCTGGCAGACGCTGTCCCACGCCTACAAGTCCATCGCCGTGTGCTGGGTGCTGGCCCTTGTCACCATGGTTCCGTTGGCAGTCTACCATCGCCTCAAGCAGGTAACGGTAGAGGGCGCTGAAATCCTGCAGGCCAGGGATGTTGGTGTCTCGTTCGTATTCGGCGTCACGTTGCCAAATGGGTTGAAGTAGCATGTCACTGTCTGGATATCCGTGTATAACGTCACTGTCTGGATATCCGTGTATAACGTTACTGTCTGGATATCGGCGTATAACGTCACTGTCTGGATATCCGTGTATAACGTTACTGTCTGGATATCCGTGTATAACGTCACTGTCTGGATATCCGTGTATAACGTCACTGTCTGGATATCCGTGTATAACGTTACTGTCTGGATATCGGCGTATAACGTCACTGTCTGGATATCCGTGTATAACGTTACTGTCTGGATATCGGCGTATAACGTTACTGTCTGGATATCCGTGTATAATGTCACTGTCTGGATATCCGCGTATAACGTCACTGTCTGGATATCCGTGTATAACGTTACTGTCTGGATATCGGCGTATAACGTTACTGTCTGGATATCCGTGTATAATGTCACTGTCTGGATATCGGCGTATAACGTCAACATCTGGATAGCCTGTACCTTCATTTGATCATCTCATGTCTTTTGTCTGCCGTTGTCGAGCCTTACAGTCTGTAGACAGGTGCCCAAAGCAAAGTGCTGTCCGTGTGCACGTGCAGATCGGCCCCACGGTGTTCGTGTGCATGGAGGTGTGGGAGAGCGAGGACTGGCTCAAGGCCTACACCGTCATCCTCAACCTGCTGCTCCTGGTCCTGCCCATCTTGCTCATGTCGCTAGCCTACGGCCGGGTGTGCTACACGCTGTGGGTCGGAATGAAGTCAGAGGCGGGCGCGTGTGATCAAGGTAAGGTCACAGGTCAAGGCTAGCAACATAAGGTAAAGGATGAGTGGACAAGGTGATTAAGGCCTTGTGGAATAGCTGTTGGTGAAAAGAGTATCCTGTGACGGTAAAACTCAACTTTTATTTGCGTGTCACATTTCTAAAAATTGTATAATGCGTCATATCTGAAAGATGATAGTATTTAGGGCACGTTATTCGATGTTTTGTCAACTAGCGGGACAAGCAAGTACAAAAATATAATCAATTATAACTTTCATAAGACAGACATTTGATACCGTCTCTAACAACACACTGCATCTTACGGGGGACATAATTATCCAGCGCGCACAGGATAAAGTGAAAAGCGTCTTTTTTTCTGCCGCAGTGGCGACCTAATGGAACGTTTGTCAGCAACGCTGATAGCTAACGTCACATTTCAGCAGGCTGAACTCTTTAAACAGTGTTGCTAAAGTGGTGGGCCTTTGACTTTCAGGTTATTTCTATAGCTTAGCCCAGGTCCCTAGCAGAAAACTGAGACCAGCCGATAGGCTTAGCGGCAATTGTTGTGAATTATAGATAATAAAATCCATGTTTGGCAAATGTCATTCACTGACGATCTGAACACCAGTAAGTTTTCACTGTCTACATCGTCTACATAAAATAGAGGATTTTAAAGAAGTGTGTTTATTTATTTTTGAAAGACGTGTAGTAATATCAAGTTTGTTAAAGGGAAGTCACCATCACACATTAAATAAATGGAAGTATCTGAAGTAAATCTGCCAGAATCAAGTTCTTTCATTGTGATATTATAGCCGTGATCTTGTGAGAACTGAGCAAAAAAGTACTCAATCTGTTTCTGTATTGCCGGCTCCCACTCCCGTCTGCACGCACAGATCTCAGGGCTTAGTGACTGCTTTAGGAAGCAACAGCCTGACATAGATTGCGCAATTTCGACCAGAGGAGAAATGCAAGAACAATGTCGATACTCGCTGTTCTTTCTGTTTTTCTGTCTTCTGTCTGTGGAGCGGAAATCAGACTCGTCAGGTCTGATCTTTGATATGGCGAGAACATCGTCATAAAACAAACGACGGGACCTACTTCGTTGATTTGCCATTTTTGTAAAATTTTGTAGATGAATATCACTATCATTACTTCTATTAAAGGTTCCACTCTACGTCATCCTTATCATCACCATCATCATCATCATCATCATCATCATCATCATCATCATCATCATCATCATCATCATCATCATCATCATGTTCGTCTTGTAAAATATTTCTGGAATATTCTGTGCAGACAGGCAAAGGAATGGCGGGGACGCCATTTACAACACCGAGAATGGCGGCATGTCGCTCTACGCCGACGCACGCAGCACAGACATCATGCAGCAGCACCAGGCGCAAGCGACGTCCGCTGCCCACGCAAGCCGTCCGTTCCGCCGCCTGGAGATGCACCGCACCATGCGTCAGTCCAACAGCGAGAAATCACGGGCCGCAAAGAAGCGCGTCATCAAGATGCTGTTTATGATCGTCGTCGAGTTTTTCATCTTTTGGACGCCCACCTACGTTGTGTCCACCTGGATCGTCTTCGACCTGCCCAGTGCCCGAGGGCACCTGAGCCCGATGGTCAAGTCGCTGCTGCACCTGCTGTCCTACCTGTCCGCCTGCTGCAACCCCATCACTTACTGCTTCATGAACAGAAACTTTCGCCAGAGTTTCTTGGCCGTTTTCCGCTGCACCAGGCGGCGCCACGTGTACGCCTGTCGCCGCAGTGACATGTCCTTTTCTGGTCACACGGCATCTTCGCGCACCGGGGTCAGTCACCTGACCTCCAATTACGACAAGATCCGCGAATCGGACGACATGTCGGAAAAATCGTTTTGAAGCGAAACACTGACAGCTTTGTGGCTTATACTGGTTAGTACAACCGATGACGGTTTGCACAGCTGATTCCGATTTGTAGAGATGATACTGTTTTGTACATCTGGTACTGGTTTTTACAGCTTGTGCTGTCTGATACAGCTGCTGACAATTGTACTGCTGGTTCCGATTTGCGTGACACCGACTCCACAGTTATGTTCAGCTTGTGGTGACTCGCGCAAACTTTCGAAGAGCTGATGCTTACCTGAACAGCTTCTCGCGAGATCATCACCACTGGCTGGTGCTGCCACAGGCTGTCGCGCTGTACACACTTACCAGCGACTGTGGCGGCAGTTCGCCCCGCTGAGCCAGTTGACGTCAGCTCTCTGCATGTGCGTGCAACAGACCACTGGTAGCGGCAGTCTCAGAGGTGTGCAGCTGTTGCAGGAACATCACAGAGTGTTATGCTCCGGACCTTGCATAGTCATCAGCATGTTGTAAGGACAAGAGGTCATGGGTCATAAGCCCAGAGCGTCCAGAGCGGTGTGTTTAGACTAATTTCCTGGGCAGAAGGATGGAGATGTCACAGTTAATGTGCATTTGGTTGTAAGACGTCACATACATTTTCGTAACTCCTGCATGCTAATTAGCTGAACGTTGCTCTACAGAGCTCGCGCTTGTATTCTTCCCATTTCATTTTCTAAGATCACAACCCCTTCACTGTATTAATTTGTCTAAATGTCTCAAAGGGATTTTCCTCTTTCTGCAAGTACCTTTGCTGCACCTGTGCCCTCCAACTTGGAGAGATATAAATGGCGGCGATAACAAATACTCTTATTTCCGGGCAAATGCGTTTTTCTTGTGAGTACGTAGGGAGGGGGAGGTTTGTTGGGTCTATATAGTGATACCGGAAATTTGCTTCTTTAAACATCTTTGATGTTTGCGAACTCTGGCCTTCTGTCTGAGTGGCTGCCATCGCTATATATTATTATATTCCTCTTTGGGACTGTCTGACCTGCTGTCTACCTGCAATCCCGATACATTATCGTATTGGTCTAGTGCACCGTCTGTCTGGCCGACTGCCTGCCTAAGGCCTGTTAGGACAGTTTACCGATATGCTATAGCGGGTCTGATGTGAAAGAAAGGTCGTATAAACAGTTCTGTCCACGGAATCAAATATTTATAAAAGGTCTTAAAGGGCCAGTGGTTATAAAAGTCAACAGCCAAGTTCCCACTTGAGCTATGCTAGCTTAAGGACGATTCAAGAACTTGGGGAGCAGGTTCTTTTAGCTTTGGTAAAACCAGTCTGATCTGGCCTTTGTTTCCTGTCGCATCCTTTTTTCTCCGCATGCTTTCTCCGCTGCCAGTATCCTCCTCCTTCCATCCCAACCGCAGCCACAACCATGGGATACAGGCCTTGATTGTAGCAAATGATCCCATAGGATGGGGCATCAAGAAGTCAATTTGCGTAGAACTCGTGTAATAGACACTACTCCAGTCTCTATGTTTATAACTGCATTCTGCAACTATACAATACTTGGATTTACAAAATTCACGCTATACAAACTTACAGTCACGCTATTAAAACGTACAGTCACGCTATACAAACTTACAGTCACGCTATAAAAACGTACAGTCACGCTATACAAACTTACAGTCATTGTGAGTATCTCAAAGCTGTGTAAGGACATCGTCATTCTGCATAGATCGAAGTTCTGTAAAACGCAATATCTAAATGACACGATCCGTGTTTGTACAGTCCCAGTGAGAAGGCTGGCTTGAATGTGCGTTCTTATCTCTTGTTCATGCGTAAAGGTTCACATTAAATACACAGGGCGAATGGGGCTTACGACCACCCTTACGACCGAAAGTAACATACAAAAACTCATGCAAGCTGGCCTTAGGTCTTTATCGTTATTGCCCTGAACTCCAGAGCTGGCTTGCATGAGTGTTCGTAGCTGCTTTTCCGGTCACAAGAGCGGTCATAAGGGATATTCGCCCTTACGTATGGACAAGGGATAAGAATGCTTATGCAAGCAAGCCCTGGACAGGATTATATGAGCAAAAGAGCAGCCATAACGCCCACTATGTTTTACAACCACTTTTACCTGTGAAGAACAAACACAAGATTCTTTGCAGCCAGTCCCACTGTTTCTAAGGTGTGCGTCACACCCATGGTTCTTTCTGGGAATGCATTTCTTTAATGGATGAATATGCGTGCTAGTTAGCAGTCCTGGGAACTAGGAAGACATTAATAGATCAGTTAAAATTAAATTCTTTCAATGACAGTTCATGCCAAGATCCAGAACTTTTCAGTGAAAGTTCTGACCATGATCCAGAAGATTTCAAGAAAGGTTCTTTCCATGATCCAGAAGATTTCAATAATAGTTCTCTCTTTCCGTGATCCAGATTTCAATAATAGTTCTTTTCATGATGCAGAAGATTTGAATAATAGTTCTTTCCTCAATCCAGAACATGTCACAGTCTTAAGATCTTGTTTCAGCTGAATATCAGTGTCAGAGTTCTCAAGTTTCAAGCTGTCAAAAGCCATGACACTTGGCACAGTATAGCCACGTCATCCTCACGGATTCTCTCCACCTTTGCTTTGATAACGATGCCCTACTTCCTTTCCAGTTTGAACACATAGATGTCTGTACATCACAACTTGCTAAGATTAGCATTTCACAGTCTCACACATCTCACGTATGTCTATCGTCCATCCTCTGCACAGCATTGTGTACCCCATAGACAGCTATAGCAGTATTTTTAATTAAAATATCCCACCCAGCTGAAACTGTCCACTTACTTGTACCTAAACCGCCTCCTATAATTTGCCATCAAGTAATACCAGGTGTCTTTAAAAACAGAAAGTGGAACAAAAATATTTAGAAAGCTGAGTCTGTTGCGTGCTTCCGTCTACTCTGCGCTCCTTATTTAAACTAGATCTGTCGTGATCTCCTGTCCCCGTCTCTTGAGGTTCCGAGTGGTGTCGATGCTATTTTTCATCATTTCTCGAGACACACGCGCGGTTCCTATTTGCGTAAACGTTCATTTGTGGGCAGTGTATTCACGTGTACTCGCCTGTATTGTAACGTGCGTCCTATGTATTCAGAAGAGAGTGGATTCCTGCAGAGGCCGATCCCCATTCAAAATTATAAAAGGTATCCAGGCCATTTGGAAATTCATCCCAAAGACTAACAATGCACATTCATGGCATGTTCCTAATAAAGTTTGTTAATTATCTCTAGTGTTTGACCTAGTTTACTTGAAGCTGAAAGCGTCCGAAAGAACGAAGTTGTACAATCACTCTGTGAGCAACTATGAAAGCAAATCCTATTTCCAACAAAGATTGTCTTTATACACCCGCATCTTCTCTGTCGTCACAATCGTGCAATCGCTCATTCTTCGTGATCACAGTACTGCACTTCATGTTAAAAGACGCTAGTGAAATCCCAAATCTCCAGTTATCCAATCAGTACATATTTTTTAATCATCGATGGATTGCGAAATTCGTAATTTGAAGAGCTTTGCAATGCTGCTTATATCCTGAACACTTCATTTTGCATGTAGCATTATGTGCAATAAAGTCTCTTGCGTCGACTGTTGCTTTTTGCCTCGTCATTCTATTATGGTCTCAACATTTTCTCTCCGCTGGTCGGATGCTGTGAGAATCTGCAGTAATGCCGTTTAGCCAGAAACACTGCTGTTACAACTTTTTTCTTCGCTTACATGATGTGGGACAGCAAAGACAAGAATGAGGACTGACTCAAACAAGCTAACTTTTTGATGTTGTTTTCCTGTCAAAGGATACAAGTCATACAAGTGTCTACACCAAAGCAAACAGTAATGAAAAACGCCCATGGACTCTCTCTCTCTCTCTTTCAGCACACACACACACTCTCTCTCCCTTTCTCTCTCTCTCTCTCTCCCTCTCACGTTTGCATTCACGCCACCCAAAGGCAGAAGAAGAAAGGAAAAGAAAAGAGAATGAAAGGGGAATGAGAAAAATAGAAGAGAAGAAAAAAGTTACCAATGAAAACAGCCAGATGTCAGGAAACGAAAAGCGAAAACAAAAACAAAACCAATCTCAGCTGCGAATAGATGAAAGAACAAGAAAGCGCTAATCGCTGGATATTTTCTCGTTATTCCATCTGGAGGAATAGAGGAAGTAGATCTCTAGATCACCAGTTCGCGGCCTCTTTGCGGACCAGAAAATGGAGATTGGAAAGGGAATGCTAATAAACCCAACCATCGCTACTTTGTTAACCACAAGCGGCCTGCGAATAGTCACTTTCATTAGCAACAGAGCGACTCCAAATCTGTGGCCGGGTACTGGCAAAGGAACCTCATCGGAGTTTGATGGTGTATTGATACAGGCTGAAATTACCACTCAGCGGGTGCAAAACAGAAAACTGACACGTTTTGATGCAGCCCAGCCTGGCGCGAGTGGAGGTGGTTGGGTCAGAGATGTTGGCGGCTCCCGGGAACGGCTATAAATAAAAGGTTGCTAGGCAGGCAAAGCTTGTGCATGCTGTAGTCGACTGGCAGACATTAGACAGATGGAGCTAAAACAGTAGCAAAGCAAGAAATCGCGAAACGGTTCCATTTAGCACGCGAGATGGCCAGAGCTTTGCCTGTCTGTCGTGAACTAGTGCTAGACGTTGTGTCGGGGGCAGCAGCAGAGGGATTTGTGTGACGCATGCGAGGAAAACTCAGGCAAAAAGCCCCCCCCCAAAAAAAAAAAAAAAAAAACCCTAACAAAAAAAAAAAGAAAAGAAAAGAAAATGGACAGCGTTATCTGAAATTTCGTTTCGAACCCTGTAAAGGTTTACTACCGACAACCGGCAGGACAAAATACCGCCTGTGCATAGTGTGTCCAAACCAAACCTCCTCTTTAGTGTCCGGCTGGACAAAACATAGTACAGGATGGGAAGGGGGGTGGGTATCGCCCACCTATACACAGCACTTCAACAAAAATGACAATTTGATAAAGCTCTTCAAAAACTGAAAATGGAGGTCATGCAGTTTCGCTATTTCGCATGTATCTTTGAGCTGTAGTATGAGCTGCCGTACAAAAGTAAAATAATAATATTTGCAAGGACTGCTGGACTCATCCTAATCACAGAAGACAAAATATGTTATTGTGCATGAAACTTATCTAAAATTACAGCAGCATATGCAGCTACAATCTGAAAGGGAACATATTCTTTAAACTGTTTAAAGATTCTCCTGCCATGCAGCCCACGCGCCACATCCAGTGCAGCTGTCTTTTTCTTTTTCGTTTTTTCGTCGTTTTTGTGTCGTCCTGATGAAGGGGTAGTGCCCCGAAACAGTTCCCTTGTTTTAAATTTTGTTTAGATGTTTTATTTTCAAGATGTATTTATAATTTCAAGATGCACTTTGGTGAAACGAATCTTTTGCGCATAAGCCTCATGCAGGTTTCTCGAGTGAGTCGTTGATGTAATGAGTTCGTCGGTTAAATAATTAGAAAATAAGTAAAGGAATCACAGGTGTGACTCATTTAGCGAGCCCCTGCTGAGTCGGCAATCTGAAAAAATAAGTCCTCATGAGTCGCTCAGTGAAAGAGACTGTGAAGTATGTGAGCTGCCCAAAACATTGCGACCAAGTTAATAAAACGTGAGCCGGTAAATGAATTGGAGTAGCCATTCAGCGAAGTAATACATTCCGTAGCTTTCTTTACAATGGAGATGAGATTATGTGTCATGGCACAATATGACATCACAGCTCGTGCTGATCTACCTCTGAAACACGTCTCTCCCCACATACGAACACAGAGCCCTGCTCTCTAGTGGACTACATGCTTTTAGCGTGATAAAGCCCGTGTGGCACACGCGCTGGAAGATAAAACGAAATTTTATGAAGACAAAAGGGGTGTGTCCGTGTATCGTTAAACTAGTTCCAGGGGACGTCACCCTATGCTTTACCCTGTGAGGTATTGCCCGGCAAAGACTGACCTTCAGTGAATGACCCAGTGAAGGACGGGTCTGCGAGGAATAACACACGCCTGAATGCAACAGAGTGAGCGAGCAGATAACTCTCATCGCCTCTCTCCTCTCTATCTTCCAGGCTGCTCTGTCCTGAAAAACCTGAAAGGAAGCAATTAATAACGGCTCCCTAACCTCCAGACAACCAACAGACCCTTGCGGTTTCTTGCACCCGTGGAGATATTTGACCTCCTCCGACACTTGGGAACTGCAGCAACGGATACAGAATGACGGATGGACGGTCGTCATGCAGACAATGCGCACATTTATCCCTCCATCCGTCTGTCAGTCAGTCTGTCGTCTGTCAGTCAAAGTGGAACTTGTGTCCATGCGCAATGGTGCATTACTGATGTTGGACATCGATCAAAATGGAAGAGTGAGTGAGTGAGTGAGTGAGTGAGTGAGTGAGTGAGTGAGTGAGTGAGTGAGTGAGTGAGTGAGTGAGTGAGTGAGTGAGTGAGTGAGTGAGTGAGTGAGTGCACCCAGGTGGGTGAGAGAGTGCGTGTGAGTACCTGGTTGAGTGGGTTTGAGTGAGTCCCTACATTTTTCTTTAATTTCTTCCTTCTTTGACCATTTTATTCCCTGAGAACTGTCGCTTTTTGTCTCCCACTTTTCTGTCATGTTGCTGCACCATGTCCACAGTCGACTCATCTATTACGAAAAGAAGTCGTAATTTTTGGTAAATCCCCCAAATTTCAACTGGTATAATATCGAGAGGTCCAAACAATCAGAGTAATAGCATGGAAATTGTACAAGCCCTACACTCACTCTCTCTCACACACACACATAGTTGAACGTGGTCAAAACTTCTGGTGATATCACTATCAGCTAACGATATTTATTCTCAGATCTGTCTAAAGACTAGTCACGTGGTCAAACGTATGCTGTGGTTCGTGGACGGCCTTCTTCCACACGTTTCGAATACAGCAGGCTGTATGTGTTTTGGATCGTACGGAAATGAGCTATAGGCTCAAATCACTAGTCTGCCCTAATCCGCCGTGGATTTTGTCTCCTTAGCTACAAGCAGTCATCTTAGCATGGGTGTGTATACTAGTAAAAGAGAACTAACGTTAAATTGCATCTCTGCTATTGCAAGAAGGTTTTACATGCGCTCAATCTGCAAAACAGTAACTACACATTACCACACTGCAAAGCTTGCAGCCCATATCTTTCGTGCACATCAGATGGACGAAAAAATGACAAAGTGATACAGAAAACATCGTTGATACTACTTATCTGCTGACTGGATTCTTACACACCTGCAACTTTTGTGCAGATAATTTTTAGGTCATAGAACAAAGAAGAACAAAAAATGAATTGCAAATGTCACACATTTATTTTAAAAAAAATAAAGGGAACTGTAAAGACGCACACAAGCGACATAAATTTCTTGCAATAGATTAAGATTTTTTAAAAAAGAGAGAGAAGATGCACACTGGCATTTTTCTTAAGAGTCACGAACACAGTTTATGCTGTATTACTAATATAAAGGTAAGCAAATAAAATAATCCACAAACGAGTGAGGACTGCAAGATAACGACAGAACTCAAGTTTTCCTCACTGATTCTGTTCCTCTCTAATTGATTAAAGGGAGGCCATACACATGATAGCAGATTCGAGTTTCTCACAAGTTCTTCCCCCTCCCAATATTTATTTACGATATTTCATATCAGAATTAATTACAGCTCAGTCTGAGAAGATTCCCTTACAGGAGAGAAAACCGATGAGGATACGTGTACTGTCATCACCGTGAAGCAAAAAAAAAAAAAAAAGCATTGACTTACAGGACAATACTAGACAAATCTGATTATCGAGCCAAACGGGGATACGCGTTTAGATATCTGGACAGCGTTGCCATGGAATTTTATTGCTGAAGACCTCCCCCGCAGGAAATTTCTCGGGAATTGTCTTGCACTTGAACAGAGCTCGAAAACCCTTGCATAATGAAAAACTAGGACGCAGGCACTCTTTCTCCCTCTCTCTCACACACACAAACGCACGCACGCACGCACGCACACACGCACCCACCCACCCTTCTCCCACCCCTCCGAGGTAGGGGGCAGCGAGAAAGAGAGAGAGAGAGTGAAAAAAAACTGATATAATAATGCGGGGTCAGCAACAATAACAACACCATCAAGAATAGACGGCATTTTGTTTCAGTCTGTAACCTGCACTAGTTCCATTCAATACGCGCATCCTACATTTGACTCTCATTCATATTCTATGTTGCCATATTAATTTCGCACTTTTGTCATGAAGATAAAACCAAATCAATATAAAAGAATTGATGAAAAATGATCTGCTGCGTCAGATCGCTACGTCATCAGGACAGCTTCATTTCCCACCGCACTGCCCTTGATGAACAGCCATCTTGCAAGTGGTTTGTCGACAGCGAGTTGAAGCCAAAATTTACAGCCATTCAACGGCAATCAGGGTCTTCATGGAAAAACCGTATTGTAAAAATAATTTTAGGCTTCGACACCCCGACCTTCCGGCCCTCCCGAGACTCATAAGTGAATTTTAAAAAACTGGGAAATTTCATGGTGCAGCAAGGCACTGTACGCATCCTCAACATGGTCGTCAGAGGCGATGAAGCTTGCCTGTACACAGAAATAATAGAAAATATTTACATTAGACACAGACACAAAGATAGGACATGCGTTTCATACAGAAATTCTATAAGTAAGACTATATACGCATTTTTATTTGCTCGTTAGGAATATCAAAACAGATTCCCGGGCTAGCTTGCATGCTTGTTCGTATTTACGCTTCCGGTCATAAGAACGATCGTAATGCCCATTCGCCCTGTGTATTTTTACGTCTCCCATTATGTATGAACATGTGATAAGAAAGCGCATGTAAGCCAGCCACGGGCACTATCGCTACAAAAATATTGCCAGATATTGAACACACGCAGAGAGAAAACACAGGTACGTACGTCTTGTGTGAAGGTTAACATTTGACATGTTCGCATACAGGTGTTTTCTACTGGAATAAATAGGCATCTCTCGGCACTGAAAAGCACTCCAAAAATTGTTTGCTTAACGGTTAATGGGTTCTAGCATGTTTGTGTAATAACAGCAATTACTAAATGAGATTTTTTTGTCCGCTGTTTTAGACAAAATTTAACACCCACATACATAAATACAGACAGACAGACAGACAGACAGACAGACAGACAGACAGACAGACAGACAGACAGACAGACAGACAGACAGACAGACAGACAGATGGACGGACGGACGGAAGGAAGGAAGGACGGTTGGACAGAAGAACGGACAGACAGACATTCACAGCTGTGGAAAATAGAGAAAGACAATGAATTTTTTTTTAAAAAAAGACAGCAAACGAATGAAATTATTTAGTGATCATTATACGTTTGTTACATTTCCAGTGTTGCTGGTCATTGCATTCAGTCTAGTGTTAGGGTTCTTGGTTGAAGGTAATGCAGAGTTTATGGGTAGGAGGGTGAGAAGTGTTTGGATTGTCAACAAACAACTGAAACAGACCCCAGACGAAACTGCTGCGCGAAACACGTACCGTCACTCCTTTAATACGGCGATCCTTCGTAGTGGCAAGATTTATGTGATTTCTTTGAAACCACGATGCCTTTCAAAAGTTCATAATTGGGAATGCATGTACAATAAGAGTTATCGTATCATTTTACCTTTTTAATTAACTAGAGGAAAGTGTAATAAAATCATAACTTAAACTAGGTTTCGGCGTCAACAATATACAGCTCACATCGTCAGTTAGGAACATTGTCTGAAAAAGCAGTGACTGTCTTCCTTAAGGGCTTCCTACACTTGCTGATCGGATCTGTCTGGGAAATTCTGTTCAAACTTCAATGTTATGGCTCACCAATGCGAACTCCATCAGTATGCACAGGTTAAAAAGCCTAAACTCCATTCGCATGCCACTAAAACTATATTTGTGCCGAAAGGAATGAAAATGTGTCAGTACCCGACTTTCCAAAGTCGTAGATTGCAGTCTCACACTTCGACAAAAGTAGAGTTGGGATGGTTCGCATGTTGAATACAATTAGTGGGGAAAGGTTTGTCCTACCACGTGCTAAATGGATTTTTTCCCCATTAAAACCCGACCGCATTTGTGTATGGACCGAGTGGCAGTGTTCGTGCGTTCGTGTTGGTGTGTGTGTGTGTGTGCTTGGGTGCGTGCGTGCGTGGGTGCGGGTGTGTGTTTGCGTGTGCGTGCTTGCACGGGCAGTAGATAAGGTCTCATTTATCAGGTATAGTGTTGAATATGTCTGACGAATCCCAAAGGTCAATTTATCACACGCCGTTCGAAGGGAAATTTTAGCATAGACAGAGAAAAACTTTAGCATAGACAGAGAAAAACTTTAGCATAGACAGAGAAAAACTTTAGCATAGACAGTTCCATTAGTTCTTTATGTGCACCTTTTTCTAGTGCTGACAGTCGAGCCAGATGGAAGGTCAGTACTACGTTAGACGATGCCAGACTCAAGGTACTGCAGCAGGGTGCGGTGAGACAGGGCCGTTCTGTTAGCAGACACTGTACCACAAGAAAAGTCACTCAGCGCCCCTGGCGCTGGACACGGGGAGACAACCAGTGCGCCACAAGCCAGGTGCCCAGATCATCGACAAGCGCCTGCCGCTGCCAATCTCATTAGCGCGCGCCTGATGCCCAGATGGAAATGTTAACCATAGGAAAGCAGCAGTCCTCCACAGCTAATTTGAATCATCAAGCCCGAAGGCCAGTGACGACACAGAGTTGCTTTGTCAGACACCTAACTTTCGTGTAAGCTTTGCCGAGAAGGTCTTCTTTTGATATTTCCATTCACAGAAGGTGCATGCTGCTTACAGATAGGTAACAGACAGACAAAGAAACTGTCAATGAACGTCTACTAAAAGAAAACATTGTCTTAAACTCCTTCCGTGCGCCAAAGTGCTTCAAAATGTGCTGGCGAGGTGACGACAAGGATTCGGAGGAAACGGCGGAATAGGAAAAGAGGAGGGAGGGAGGATATAGGAGGAGTAAAAGAGCAGCAACAGTAGCACTAGCATAGCGACTAGTATTTATATGTGTGTGTGTGTGTGTGTGTGTGCAAGCGCGTGCGCGTGTGGGTCCGTAGGTGCGTGCATATGTGAGTGTTTTAAAGTCGTTGTCAATTCGACGGCAGACCATGACGTACAGTTATGTCACCCGCGCGGTTCAGGAGGATGGTCGAACAACGTGTGATTCGATGTGATGACTTACGACGGGAGATAACTTCTGTTTGCAAAACATCCAAAGATCTGATGCAGCAGGCGACAGCCTGTATGTATAACTCTAACCCAGTATGAGTTACAGCCTTGCGTCTTCCCGTCTAGCAAACTATCCCCATGTAGCGAGACATCGGTCCGCGCCATGTGTCTCCGGCCCACTCTTGCTAACATGCGCAGTTCGCCACTGTGGGACGGGACGTGTCCATGTGTCGGAAGTCTAGCGAGACGGCGCAATCGATGAAAGTGACAAACCATAGTCTGGCAGTCTTGCCGGGGGCTGGCAGACGATAAGCCACAGTTAACTTATATCTACCCAGCTTGGTCTGCTTCTGGAATGGGACGCTAGGGAAACGTGGCCGTTCGCTTTTGTCCCCATTGACGAGGGACAAACGCATTGGGAGCTCGTGATCCCCTTGTATCTATCTGTCAGTTTCTGTCGAGTTCTGGGACTGGAAAGGATGGTGTGTGTTGGAGGGGGGGGGGGGTTGCCTATCACTGTGTGGCTGCAAAATACACGCAGGGGAAACTTCAATGATCAGAACTGGGGATAACCGGTAGATCGAGTCTGTATTCCACACACGCGAAACACAGTCTCGGAACAGAAGGCTTCTGAAGAAACGAACCACATTTTATTCAGCGAAGGAATGTCGGAACTGAAGATGCATGATGAGATCAATCGATAGTATCGCTACCTCAGGTGTCGTGTCAAGTGTCAAATGTCACACGGGGCAGTTCCAAAGTTCCTCCACACGTGTCAGTCTTTGACTACCCTAGGTGCAGAGTGTCAGGTTGTTTTCCTTTCTTTTATATCTTGATCTGCTGTGTATCGCCAGACCTTTCTTGGTCTTCCTGTCTTCTGCATTGCGGCGTTCATTTAGTACACGCATGCGCGGCATGTAGACTGTAAGCACCGAGCCCACATGGTGAGGTGAGTCGCGCAGTATGTAGACTGTAAACACCGAGCCCACATGGTGAGCTGAGTCGCGCAGTATGTAGACTGTAAACACCGAGCCCACATGGTGAGGTGAGTCTCCATTGCGACAAGAAAGGGAAACAGGTGTCAGACTTGACCTGTGACGTCACCTATTGAAATGATTTGGATATTTTCCAGACCGGTTGGGAAGATTCATTTCGAGACGGGTAGTAGTTTGGTGGAAGTGATTGCGAGACGTACACTCAGGGAAACAGGCAGACACCCGACACAACTGGCGGCCGCCCCCCACCCCACCCCGTGTTGTATCGGCCCAAACCACTGACTCTAGCTGTTGACGCAACACAAATTGCCAATCGTCACACACCAGTCGATCGGGATCAATGTATCAAGTGAAACCCACACAGGCCTTTGGCGGTATTTGCCACCGGTTGTCACTGTGGGACAGACTGTTGTTGTTCTGATAATTATTTCCCTTGTTCTTTTCTCTATTTATTTATTTATTTGCATTCTAGATGTTCTACGTTTTGACAGACATGCATGTGTTAATGAAACAGTTTTCGTTGGTGGTGTCCGTGTTTACGACAAACCAATGTTATGAACGTGATCTTTGTGGTATTATTTCTATTCATTCACAGGTACAGTGAAACGGTGTCTTATAATTTTTTTAATCTTAAATTTATATTTTCGAACACTAAAGACCGCATTTTTCGCAATTTACCATCAAGATTTTTTTTCTTTTGTTCCGATTCTAACTGCAATTTTTTTTCTGACTCTTCTAATGCCATTCTCACACTTTATCAAAAAGGTTCTCAGGAACTGTAGTCCAACCATCTGCAACAACAATTCGATTTCGAGGGAGATATTCAGCCCGAAGCGCCTCTGTCCCGGAACTTCTCATCAATGGGACGGGCACAAAAGATGTGATCCTATTTTGACAAAATAAACTGAATTTTTGATGAAGACCGTTAGACCATTTTTACCAGTGTTCAGGATCTCTTTAGTCATACAATGTGACTAAGGCGTAAGTGAGACAAACGGATGCAGCGACGGCTCATCTCATATCAAAGTACGCATGCGCGATCCCAGAGAGGCCTCGTTTTCACGTTTTACGCGCCGTCTGCCTTCGTGTCTACTGTCAAACAAGGCTGGCAGTCTGATCGGCCCCACTGTCATTGCAATGTCCTTATCTGACCTCTACTTTCCTCAAGGCGTCTTGCTCATGATCACGACAGACGTGTTCTTTATGTTACTGTCGATCCTAGATCTTGTGAGACTAAACCACGAAACTGAGAATTCTATTCTTACAGCCGACGGCATCACACAACTGAAGGCTTTGTCTCGGATCTGACCTTAGTAAGGGACGCAAGAACCGATCTTTACGCTGTTCTTAACTAGACGATTCCTAGAGACACAGGTTTAATTCTGGTGGTCAGAGCACTACGTTCCATAACACGAGTGCCCGCCGTTGGTACGAAAGTTTAGGATGCACGCACACGACAGTGGCCAGAAGAAGACTGAATTTAAGTTCCGAAATCCGAATTCTGCCTTCTGTGATTTTAAAAACTAGACGATCTCATATTCTCGTGGTTACCCTAAAAATTTTATTTTCGGTAACTTATAACCTACTATCCGCTAAACGCGAGGACGAGAGAAGTTCGCCCACTCTGCTTCCAGTTTTGTGTATCCGTGTAACTCGAAAAGCATGGGATGCATGTGCTGTTGACATGTAACAAAAGCTAATCGCTCTTAACGGGCGCACAGAATATGGAACTCCAGATTCCTCTTAAGTTTGTCCTTCGAAGAAACGTCTGATTAAGATCAGCCTTTGCAATGCACTCTCTTTCATGAATCTGAAAAAGCTTTCTGGTTCCTGACATCACCACAAGATTGAGGAACCTGTCTCGTTAACAGCGCTACCATGAGACAGACAAACTTGTCTCAATGGTGACGTTACCTTGGGACATAAAATCCTGTCTCCCATCTGTCGTTGTCACAAGACTGAAGAATCTCTTGCCTTGCCGTTAATCCGACAGCACGATGATTTCCAGTCCCTTGGATAGCCATTTTTGTCGTTCAAATCGCTGGTAGTGACAACACTCACGCGTGAGGCCACAGATCCTCGTCACTGTCACTGTGTCCATCACACGCGCTGCTGAGTGTTCTTTCTATAACAGTGCAAAACATCGTCCCATTCGTGACCCTAGTAGAGATTCACCCGTCACTGTCACTGTGTCCAACACACGCGCTGCTGAGTGTTCTTTCTATAACAGTGCAAAACCTCGTCCTTTTCGTGACCCTAGTAGAGATTCACTCGTCACTGGCTGGGAGCTGACTGACGTCGGGCAACGATCCTGCTGTCGCCATCCACGATGTCCCTCTGCGGTTCTTCGTGCAGATAAGCCCTATTTACCTCAGTGTAACCCACGTATGTACACTGATGTACACCAGTGTATTCTGTGTAATATCTAGTCTTTCTTAGTTGTCTTTTACAAATTTAGAAAGGACATTATAAAGAAAACACAGTTCTCGGTCGCCCTATGGGCACAGCACGCCACCAAGCATTTTTACTGAAAGGTCTATCAAAAATAAAGTGTTTATTACAACTGGTCTCTGTTTCTTCTTGCAGCCCAAGAAAACGCAGACTGATATACAGACCCAGTCGATCGCTAGTGGATGGTGAACGGCAGAAAAATAACGGACACAGCTGTTCCCAGCCAGACAAGCTTCTATCTCGCTCAGTCTGACTGTCTGGCTATCTGGCTGTCTGGCTATCTGGCTGCTGGTCTGCCTCAATGTTTTCCTGTCTGAAACTCTCCTCTATCTTGTCCCCTCTCCCTCGCTCGCTCGTCCCCCCCCCCTCTCAGAGAATTCACACGATGAGTTTGAAAAGTAACCTCACAGCTGGCGACAAAACAGTTTTGGAAGAGATTCCTTGGGGCTATGGCCAAAGCCTTTAAGGGATCCTTATCCCTTGGGACCAAGAGGCGCTAGAAAAATCCTCTTGCACGCCTGACTGCATGGCGTTTTCTGGGTTATCTGTTGTTTTCCCGTTATCTGTGACGCGGTGCCTATCGTGTGACCTCATGGTCAGTCACTTTTTCATGTTAGGTGTATTCTTCAATACTCTTGACTGCTTCTTTATCTTTGGTTGTATTGCCATTTTGTTTTACGTGTATTCTTGAGTATTCCTGACTGCTGCACAGTCTTTGGCTACCTGGGTATTTTATATAACATGCATTTCTGACTCTGCAGTCTGCCAGGTGCAGTAGAGCTGTCGATTTCGGTATGTTTACATTGAACAATTCCTGTGCTAGCTGCTTGCCTTCATTTCGAGATGATGGTAACGGAAATTCAATTTGTTCTACTTTCAGTGACATTTAAACAATCCTCATTGTCAGTATTCATTTTACATATTCAAATTTAGTTACAGATGTTTATGTCTGAACCTCCTATCTTTATACTTTGTTTTGTATTCCTTTTACAAAGTTTGACACAGATATGCAAGTGACGCCCCAGAGATGTCCCCGCTAACACCGCAGACAGGCAGTGAAAAGGCGCGCGTATTTCTGAGGCCGTTGCTGAGTTCCAGTGACAGTCGTAAGTCTGAATCTTTACTGCTGTCTATGAAACCTCCTCAAACAAAAAAGAGTGTATAAACAGAAATGTCTTTTCTGTCTTATTCGGCCTGTTTTTGTGCCCGTCTGTCCTTCTGTGCATCTGTCAGTCCGTATGTCCGTCTGTGTGTGATCCTGTCTCTATGTTTCCATCTCTGTGGATCTTTTGGCTGTCCGCTGGCGAATCTCTTAGTGCATGTTTCCCATCAAATCAAGATTATGCATGTGTCGAGCACATACCCCGCATCCAGACCCACCTCCGGACAGACAGACAGAGACAGAGACATGGCAAGGGACAAAGAATGAGACAGACAGACAAAGGCATACAGGGGCAGACAGAGATAGTCAAAGGCAGGGACAGGGAAAGAGAGACAATGACAGAAAGAGATAGACAGGACAGAGAAAGAGACAGAGAGAGACACAGGGAGACTGACAGAGAGAGAGAGAGCGGTAACTGCAACTGAGACTTGGATTTTACAACACACACACACACACACACACGCGCGCGCACGCACGCACACACACACACACACACTCTTACAGCAAAAAATTAAAGTTTCTGGGGAAAATCATCGCAGAGACAGACGGACGGACGGACGGACGGACGGACGGACGGACGGACGGATGGATGGACTAAGACCTAGGTGTATGTGCAACCATTCCTATTTATAAATGATCCCAGTCCGTGACTAGGAACTGCTTTGGGGCACTTCACGTTTTCTTCTCTCTCTCTCTCCAGTGCCTGTCACGAGTGCCAGGAAGAATGAGGCTGCAAGATGACTTGGGGCCATTCATTGTGCTCCAGTGTTTTCAAACATGGCTGTTGAGCGGGGCGGCTAGAGCAACTCGGATGTGTTTTGTTGTGGAAATTTCGTGTGGTCGTCTCTTCGAGTAAACGGCTGTTAGGATGTTGGTAGAAAATACTCAAAACTTTTCTCTCTTGTCTTTTTTTAAAAAATAACATCGCTGTGATGGTAATAGAAAGCTGATTACTGGATCAGTGATAAACGGACTTCAGTTCGCGCGCAGTTGCCTTTCCCCTCCCATTCCAACCCCCCCCCCCCCCACACACACACACATTTTTGGATAAAACCTTTCTCGCGATGTACGTGTTTTGCACTCTTTGTTTCCGAGGGTTTCTTTTATCGTCGCTCGTTTTTTTTCACACGACAGCCTGTTTGTGTGTGTGGGAGGGTGGGCGGAGGGGTGAAGAAAGGGGAGAGTAATGAAGATTGGTGTGTCTATTTCTTAGTGGTGTGTGGGTGTGTGTGCATATATATATATATATGGGAGAGAGGAGAGAGAGAAAAAGAGAGCAGGTCTTACTGGTGTAGAGGAAGTAAACTGAGGTGTACGGAAGTGAGTACAATCCAAGTTGATCTAACTATTCTGTACTCAATACAGCAAACACAAACATTAGACTTGGAATGCTCTCTCTCTCTCTCTCTCTCTCAGAGACACACACGCAAACACACAAGCGTTTAAGAATAGATTATATGCATATACATACACATGCGCAAGCAATTGCACACTAAAATTCACCCTCACAAATAAATACTTGCATGCGAATACCCAGAGACAGATAGAAAGACAGACGGACGGGTTGGTATAGGCAGGTAGGTGGTTAGATAGATGGATAGACGGACGGACGGACGGACGGACGGAAGGACAGATAGATAGATAGAAGTGTTGAATCGAGGTGCTGTTCAATGACGTCCTCAGACGTCAGTATGTTTTTCTAGCCCCCCCGTCTCTGCTTTGTGCCACCTTCCCTCTGTCAAAGCTGTCGGTGCCGCAGTAGCTGTGTTGCGTGTGAGGCCGAGCGACGCATCTTGGCGGTGCAGCGCCGGATACCTTTGCTGCTGCTACTGCTTCTATTGCCATCACTGCTTGAGTCGCCTGCAGCTGGTCGCCGTACGTGTGCCGTGTCCGGTCTTGGGTGCACCTGGGTCGGCACGCAGTGCCACGACACCTGATCGCTGGGTCGTCACTAAAGTCGCTGGAGCGTCGCTGGACCGTGTCTCCCTGCCACTGATGCGTAAGCCGTATCGCCTTCTTTATGCCTGTCTCACACAGTTGGATTCAGTTGCTGCGAAAACATGAAAAAGAATTAATAGAATTTTCTTCATGAAGATTTTATCTATTTTGATCTTATCTATTTTTAACGACACAGTTAAAATGCTTTACTCTCACAAACGTTTTTACGAAAGTTTTAGAAACCTAAATAAAAATTTTTTGTTGACGGTTATACACTGTTCTAATTTCCAAAGAGCGTGACTAGTTTGAGAACACTTCTTTACAACTGTTTTTCTTAGATTTATTGCATCTGTTTTAGACAAGATTTATTCCCACAGTGTCTCTGCTCTGTTTATAACGTAAGGGCATTGACTGCAATAAAACACTTGCTTATAGATTGTGTTCATATTTCTGGTATTAAAATTTAAAATCTTTCAAATGCACGTATGGCCGCTTAGGACTCAAGAGAGTATAACGTTATGCGCTGTTGTTGGACTAGGAGCTCCTAGCCCCGATATCAATACTTTTACTATATATTTGTTTTCATCAAGGGGTATTATAACACATATTCAATATCGAGGCATTCGTACCCACCTACGCACGCACACACTCATTCAAGCTCTCGTTCAAGAATATCCATAAATTAACTCAGTGCGCAGGTATATGAATTTGCATCATTTGATGCAGCATAGTACATCTTGCTACCTTGCGGAATACAGTTTGAAACGGCCTATCTGTGTAAAGTATTCCTCAGAATTTAAACACAAGAAGTGGCGAACCGGTGTCCACTGTCCACCAATCTGGGTTTCCCTAACTAAACAAACCTTACAGAATGCTGGTTTACGATCCATTCTTGTGTTGTATCGGAGCTTCCCGAACCAACTCCTCGTGATCAGCTGTTTGGTTAGCCAGGTTCGGCGAACTAGATCAGACTCTCGTCCAATTAAGAAAGACCTTTCCTCGCCTCTACTGAAAAGTTACGTCTAGCCCACACCGTTCAACTCAATCGATTGAAAACAGCAGAAGCTAATCTTGCCATTTACAACATGACATAACTTTTAAAAACTGGATCGAATATTGCTTACAGACACGTTTTCGCTATCATATCAAGAAAAGAAACATGCTGGACAAAAATCGAAATAATACGATTTCTTAATATACGCAGCTGGATTCACTCTCAACTTCTTTCATGCAGTTTGATCCAGTTGTATA
>SMGT01002944.1:364033-378460 GCA_004794575.1 Lanistes nyassanus
CATCTGACAAAGAAAAAGATCACAGGCAGGATGAGTACTTGTACATGGTTACTTGTAATTAGTATTTAGCTTATTTTGCTACAAAAGTATTTCACACAGACGTGGGAATTTTCACGTCCTTTTGTTGAGGGGTCCTATCACGCAGACGGAAGAGGATAGGGTTCAATCACATTTTCGGAAACAATATCAAACTCTAATAAATTAAATTGTGTCATTCAGACCATTGCACTGCGGTAAGCCTCCAAGTTATGTTGACTGCTTGTCCCACTGCCTTTGCACAGAACCTCTCATCGTCACGCCTTTAATGTCTTGCCCTTCGTATGACTTCCTCTCCTGAGAGTCATCCAATCCAAGATGGCTGTACCTCTGTGAATAGACGCACGCTGTTACTCAGTTCACAAAATGGTATTGAAGCTTTTAGTGCATCACTGGCACTAAAGATGGCTTGCATGCAGCCTGGCGCTTCATTCGTACACAAAGGTGGAAGATGTTTCAGGGGCAATGACCGACAGTGGAGAGGGCAGAGGCTCCTTTCCAAGTCGGCTTATGCGCTCTGCCGCCGGCATTCAATGTTTCTTTTTCTTTTGTTTGCAAGTTTATTTCTCGATGCCGTAGGCTGCGATTTTCTTGGTCAGTAAACCTGCTGGTTGGCACAGTCTAGTAGACCGTATGAATGGACTCCATGAAAGTTCTGGTCCTTATCATCGCCTGATCACTGGAAGGCAGACGTCATATCAATACACGCGAGCAACAGTCAAGTTTTGCACACACACATTCATATACATTCATTAAAATAGTAAACTCTTCTATTCACAATGCCTATTTTTTGTTATCCTGGCTCTCAGTCATGAAACGATTTTAAAACTAACATAGCGGAGATACACTTTCTAAACCACTGACTCCCCTGTCATCGACAGTTAATCCTTGCCTCTGTCCCTGCATATCCCTCCACTTGTCCTGTCTGTGCCAGACTGCTTGCTAGTCTGCGCGTCTGCCTGTCGGCCTCCCTGTCTGTCTGCCTGAGTGTTTTCGAGGTATTGTTATTTACTCCCGTCCTTTCCCCTGCTTGCCCTGTACTCAGCACCACCAATTATCCGTGTGCCCTACTTTGCCCCATCTCTAGCTAAGGACATCTACAGCTGACGAAACAATGGCGCCGGCATCATTTTGAGCGGTTCTGCTTATAGTACGTCCCTCTTATTCCCCATTCATCGGGACAATCGACTGTCGAATTCGGTTTTAGTCTCCGCCACCCGCCTGTCGAGTTCGGTTGCTAGTGAGTGTGCCTTGTCTCGCAGGGGCTGCAGAGGTTTGCAGCCCTAAATTGTGTCACGCCCTAGCTCTCTAATTCGCCCGTCTCTGGGACCCTTTCTTCCCGGTCTGCGCAGAAAACAGGTTTAATTCATCCTCCCTTTCTGCCGGCGGTGCTAAAGGGCAGGGAGCTGTCAGCATTATCCCAGTCATAAGAGGGGCGAGGCTGACCCACTGATGGGAGATCTGGCTAATCTATCAAAAGAACCATACAGGTTACAGACTTCAGTACTACGCATGCGCTTTTGTTAGGATGGCATTTTTCTAGTCTGACATCCACATATCAGTGGTGTTCCACATAACTGTTTATTTGCTTAGATTCAGGAACCGATCGTCCTACAATTTCCAAATTTGTTACACATTATTGCAATTTGGACACTAAATTGTCACAAAAATTCATAATTTGGACATAACTGATTGTCAGATTCGCAAACCTCTTGACTAAAGCAGTACTAGAAACGTTGTCAGGCAAGAGGTAACTAACACCGGGCAGAAAATCTACGCACGTGATATTTAACAAGCACGTGGTTAAAATCTAAGCAGCTTCTGAACAACCCGTTTACCAGCTGTTAAAGCAATACCCGGGCTATGCAGCCTGGTCATCGCGTGTGGTTGTTATTCGTGCCAGACGTGAACATCTAATTCCTGCAATATCAAAAGGGCGAGGCAAACAACACTTAAGAACAACACTTAACACCCGACTTCAAGTCGCAAGTCGTAATATTAATCGAACGCAAATGTTTTCTGTGATACCAGTACGGAGCAGGGGCTGTCTCACACCCACGTTCAGGGAGGGGTATGGCTGCTGTACGTGGTGGCTTTAACACGAAAAGTAAGAACCACAATAACACCATGTGTAACGACACGTTTTAAAGTCGACAAGTTTATATGCACAAAGTTTCGTTCCGCAATGGTGATGCCACAAAAGTTACAGAAGCTTATGAATTAAAAAAAGTGCAGTTATTCTCCTAGTTAGGAATTATGGATAGCATAGCAATGACTCTTATTGTAACGGATGTTCGATTTGTCTGTGCTTAAATAAATAATGCAGCTGTTAGAAGGGATTAATAGCAACTGAAATTTCATCGCCATTCATGTAAACCTTGTCTATCGCACCGGCAATGACGGATGAAATTTCTTCTCCTGAACGTTACTGCTGTGGTACTGCTGTTGAAGGACAGTGCTTCCATCTTGGTGCAAGTTCGCACAAAGGGGCGAGGACGGGAGTTTAAAGGGAGGGGCACTGTGTTTGTGGTGTTCTGGACTGGTGGCAGTATGCTGCCAGCTCTCTAGGTGCCGTTGGCTGGTGTCTGCCTTCTGGCGCTCTGCTGCTGGTGATCGTTTGCCTCGTTCGCAGTTCGATGTTGTCCTTGTCGGGAAGTCTACTGCAGCCCGGTCCCGATTAAGTTCTATTTATCTTTAAGTTTTACCTCTAAGTTTCTAATTAGGTATTATTTAATTTTATTTGATTACAACTACCCTGCATATAGCTCTTAGTACTTAATTTCCTTAGGACTACAGGTCATAGGTCACTGATTTACGACGTCAAGCGAACATAAGTCTCACAGCATAACTCAGTTAATTACGTCAGCGACTGATGACATCAAGCGGCCATAGGTCTAGCATATCTCAGTAAATTACGTCAGCAGCTGATGATATCAAGCGGCCATTAACTGAGTAAATGACGTCACTGATTGACAACATCAACCGGCCATACATAAGTCTCACACTATAACTTAATAAATTATCTCGACCTCTCCTCCGTCCTGTTCTCTCCTTATTCTTCCACGTTTTCTCTTTATGTACATTTCTTCTCACGCTGCTTCTTGCCTTGCAGCACGTTCATGATGCTTTGATTATACCTTACTGCCTCACATTTGCATAAGTTCTCGTTCCAAGGACGCCTCCTTACCGTAATTCGATTGACCGTAAGACCTGGACAAAGCAAAGAAAGAAATAGTTTCTCATTACCATCGTAAATGCCGACATGCGTGAGCCGCTGCGCAAAGGGCCATCTTGGCGTGTGATTGGTTCCAACAGGGGCCTGAGTAAACTAAAGAAAATCCTTGCCCGCCTTCCTACCGTGGCTTGCATTAGAGTGGCTGGGGTTGGACGGAGAGGCCTAGCACTTCCTCGCAGCAAAGTCCTGTTCCAGCCTTACGTGTAGCAGGGAATTGCGTTCAATAAGTCGTTAATACTATAAGGGAGCGTAACTCCTCGACTCTAACGTTCTGAACCATTCCAACTCAACTGCTCTTGCTTCAAATTTAAAATGGCCACAAAACGAACAGTACCTAACAGAAATAAATCTGAGTAGACGCATTTTATCTCCTCACACAACTCCTTTTACCCCTTAGTCCTCAGCCCACACAATGACGGAGACTCACTAAAAGATTCATGGCTGTTTGTTCCTGATACCCGGGTATCTGTAAAAATGTTTTTCTTTCTTTGTTTGTTTTGGCTTGAAACCTGTCTTAGTACCATTTCCTCAAAAAATACGTTTTGAAACGAACATCTTTCTCAAGTAAACATGCGCTTGTATCTCTTTAGCAACTTGCCCAAACGCTGCTGGCAAGTCTACAAACATCTTAGTGCCATAATATCGTTTGATGTGTTTGGCTACACAATGCGTGTGCGCTCTAATGTAGCCATTAACGGAAGCAAAGTCCACACGTGCCGTGAGACAGCCAGGCGGTACCGACAGAGCAGTGGACGAAGCTGTATAGCGGCGACATCGTCTTCATCGACAATATTGACGGCCGGCCTTCGCCCCTCGGGGCCCGTCGGCCGGGGTCTGTCTTTACTTGATCTTGCTACTTCCGGCCTGCAGTTTATGACCACGTCCTTTGCACCGAAGTCTGGCTTCCAAAGCGCTGTTGTCTCCAAAAGAAAGTCGTTCCAGTTTTCCAATCATCGATCTCTGAGCACTGCGCGCCCGCGCATCTCAGATCGAAGCTGCGTGAGGTTGACACACTCCTTGTGCGAGCTTCTGCTCTGACCACAGAGAGGCTATCGTGATTCAAAAAGAGGCTATCTGATTTGCAGAGAGGCTATCGCGCTTCTCTCTGCCGATATAACCCTCCCTAGTTGTGCAAAGAGAATTTGGCTGAAAGCATCAGTTAATCAATTTCTCTTTGAGAATCTTTAAATCTTAGGTTTAAAACGCACGATTCATTATGTGATCAGCAGCTAGAATGGTCGGATGAGAGGAAGTGAGCGATGGAGGTTTCATTAAATAAAAATGCAAAATGCTGAAATCAAAATAACATAGCCTGTTTAAGTCAGGACATGCCAGAAAAGGAATTCAGCAGCAGAAATCTGTACCTCCATGTAGCCTACTCCTAGTTTTTGTCTTTTTTTCCTTTCGGCCTGCTTGCTATTCTCCGTTTTAAGCCTGGTGTCAGCACTTGCAAAGCAAGTCGTGGGAGAGATAACTTATTCAGTCCTAGGGTACTTTAAAGAAAAATCCCTCGTGGAACATACAATTTTGCTTAGCAAAGCTATGAATCTGAAAGAGTCTACGCAGAACTGTCCGGAAAGATGAATCAGTCTCCGGAACACTAGGACACGGCGTATCTCCAATGACGTAACTCGGAAAGTCTTGTCAGGGTAACGATGGCTGCATGTGCAAGCAGTGCAGGCACTTCCCAGGCAAATCGACCAGCTGCCACCGTCACATTATGAATAAGGCGTCTGGATTATGTGCACGAACAAGAACTATCACGCAAACTCAAATCTATACTTGTCCTTCTTGCCTGATTCCTGATATATGTACAGCTGTAAGGTGGGGGGGGGGGGCGGGGCTTTTTGGTTTGGTTTTTTTTGGTAATGCGCATCCCAAACAGAAACAGGAAGGGCAGTCTCCGCGGAAATAGATTTAAACGTGGAAAATAATATTGGTAGGGAGGCTGGGTTTTTTTTACGCGTAATTATATTCATATTTACCAGGAGTGGGTGGGTGTCGTTTTGTAATGCCAATAGGTTTGACAAGTCATGGCCTCGCATTTTCATTCATTGTTATGCCTAAAGCGGATGTCTATTTCATCTTCTCTGATTATGCTGCATCTCAGCCTCGCCTTAATCTATCTCTTCCCCCTCGTTCCTTACTGCATGTCTAGTTGATCATCCATCTTAAGACGTCACCGTTCATACGACGCCCGTAAAATCTGGTCTTCCCGGCGGGTGAAACACCGCTGTTACATTTTCGCATCTCACGCCGCCCACTGGCAAAGCCCTCGTTATAAACGTATTTGCTTGAGACAGTTACTGCTGCCGCTTCCTTTATGTTCACTGATGCATAACAGATCAGGTACTTGCACGCTGTTATTGCGCTTCATGGGTTATTGTATGCAAGGAAGTTTGCGCCTGGCATTCCTTCTCTGATCTCTCTCCATCCCATTCCCTCTCGACTCGACATTCCCCCTTTCTGTATGTGCATGTGAGTTCGTCTGTCTGTCTGTCTGTCTGTCTGTCTGTCTGTCTGTCTGTCTGTCTGTCTGTCTGTCTGTCTGTCTGTCTGTCTCTGTGGCTGGCTGGCTCAAGCATTATCATTATATGATTTTTCATTGGACTTCTGAAGAGACGCGCCTTCTCGATATCTTCAAAACCCCATCCCCACCTCCGTGTTGTACATCAAGGGAATGCAGGGCGCACAAGACTGGATGACATATTTGTCCCCGAGCCCTCCGATGTTACTAATGACAGCAGACATTTATGGGCGCCATACTACATTCAACACGGGACATAAGAACCTGTCCTCACAAATATTCACTGTTCTAAAATACAATAAAAAATGCTGCCATTTCCCCTACTTTTTTCTTTTTCTGGCACGTGAAATAAATAGAGATAGCATCTTTGTGCTCCAACGACAGAACAAATTAGAACACGTTTGTTTACTAATACCGCGAAGGAGGAAAATCCCCTTGGTAAAGGATTATTAGGAAAGAAAATATCAAATGAAGAGGAACTGTTATTATTCTTGGAATTAAATCGCTTTTCAAACGCACAGATTACAAGGAAGATTTCAATTATTTGCGCATTTAAAAAAAATGTTTGAAATTGTATTACTAAAGACAAAGAAAGAGAAGATAAAAGAGCAAAAGAGGAGGGCGACAAAGAAAGAAAGGAAGGAAGAAAGAAAAACTGGTATGGAAAGAAAGAAATTTGGAACAGTTCGATGCAATATGTGAACGACACTTGACTGGGTCATAGTTTAGGGCCGTAGTGTCTGTTGGAAGGTAACTGCCAAATGGGACCCACAAGCTGTGAGCCTCGGGCCAAACTGACGCACAACGTCTAAGGAAGAAGATGTCGCACGACAAGGAAAAGGTCACTCCCGATGTCTGAGAATAATCATGAGGACACGTTGGTCACAACTCGCCCTAGGACCTGGTCTTATCCAAACTCGCATGGCATCCGCTAGCCAAACCCATTGCGCACAGACATCTTGCTGTGGTGTCAACACACACAGGCTGGGCTTTTACAGGCAGATCTTCAAGTCCGAGACTGTGACGGGTGAGGACGGGGTGAGGGAGGGGAATGTATACCATTAGGGTTTCAAGACATAAGTATTTCAGAATTGAGAAAGGGGGAGAGAGACTGTGCTAGCTTGACGTGCGTGCTCGTTTAGACCTCAGATCGAGGTCTCGACACTATTTATTAGGACGATAACCAGCTATTAGCCCACTCATCTAATAAAATAACTCAACGCGTGACTGGAATATACAGTTTGGACAGTTCTTTGTGACCAAAACTGAATACTTTGAAGAAGCCCAAGTTGGAAGCCCGTGTGTCCTAAAAACTATACTGAGTTAATATCGCATCACACTCACCGAACCCCTTCTTGTGAAGTGAGGACACCCGTTTCATCTTTATGGTTACGATACTTGACTAAATCCTGACTATTAACAGAAGACAAGATCCAAATAAAACCTGCCACACAATGCAGAATGACTTAGGATTTTTTTCAAGGCGATGCTGGTCGAAAGTGTAAAATGTCAGCCCACAAGTTTAGACTAGCGGCCGTTAATTGTTGCCTTGCATGCTGGAAAATAACACCTAATGCGTGTAATGCATAATTGGAGTAAGTCTATTCCCTGGTTGAGAATGGTGCTGAATGCAGCAGATTGGGCATATGCGCATGTGAAGACGGACACCTGAAACCAGACTAAAATATTTCTACAGATGATACCAATGGGTGAATGTCAGAGCAAAGACAGTTCACTAATGTACAGCCAGAAGCAGAAAAAAAATCCAATACGTTGACAACCTTTAGACTAGAAGGTGCCGTGTCATCTTTATAGATAAATATGCTTGTCGTATTTGTGGATAAATATTCTCCTGTTTTCCGTCTAAATGTAATCCACTCCGTCTAAATGTAATCCACTCCGTCAGTAACATGTTCAAGCCGGTGTCAGAGACAGCCAGGAGGCTTATAGATGGCTGGATATTGACGAGAGCTCAGGATGAACAACGGAAGAAAAAAGACATCACAGGGAACAAATAAACAGGATCAGAAATATCAAACGTTCAGTCGGTACAAGACTCAAGTCGGAAAACACTATTTTTTTTTTAAAAGCCAAGTAGCCATAAAGCAGGTGGGGCAGAAATAACTCTCAATGTTTCAAGGAGTGTGGTCTGTTGGTTTGGGTCTTAACTTTAACAGTATCATCTGTAGCATATCTTCATCTACAATTTGTATGGTTTTCATTTTAAAAACCCCATTTTCAAAGTACAATATTTGTCGGCGGTTTTACACAGCTTATAACTTCTATGAAGAAGAAATCCCATCCGTCCGTCCATCCATCCATCCATCCATCCATCCATCCATCCGTCCGTCCGTCCGTCCGTCCGTCCGTCCGTCCGTCTGTCTGTCTGTCTTTCTGGATGGATGGATGGAAGATTGTATGTATGTGGATTTAAGAGAGTTTTTAATCCATTTATGTTATCGATTTGCTACGGGTATTATAACACTATTATAAATGCTATCTGTCAAATTTCGGAATAATTTCACAAACTGAACTTTGCTTGGGCTATCCCTGGCATCATTTGAGTTTATTTATCTGGGGTTTTGTATCTGTGTGGGTGAGTGGGGAACTTTTAACTGCAGTCTTTAGAGGGGTTAGACCGCCATCAAAATTAGTCGTCTTTCAGCAGAAGAAAACTGGGCAACTATGATAATTTGAAAGAGAAGGAATATAATTTAATACTAAAAAATGAGGGTGCAGCAAAGAGAAAATCAGACAACTGAAGCAAGATGGACTGGAGCCAACCAGTCAAACTCCAAGATGGACTGGAGGTAACCAATCAAACTCCAATATTCGCCCCTCGGCCGCCAGTTCTAACGGGGCCGCCCATCGGTCACTGGCATCTTGCAAATGTAGTCTGCGCGACAACGCCTTCGAACTGCACGAAGACGGCTTTGGAGCAAGCGGGGGGAACACACTGAAGCGCGATATTTAAATCCGTTTTCGTCTGCCAGCTTGAACATGGCTTGAAAAGTCAGAAAGCCTCTGGATGCATGCACTTGCATAGCAAATCGACTCGCCAAAAATTACCCAGCTGCACGTTCATCTTTCGCGGGGTACAGTCACACAGCATACCAGCCAATGATTCCAGAGCAAACTACTCCAATTTACGTTTGAAGCAAGCAACGAAACTCCGGGACACGTTTCTAAATTTGACAGACATGTTCAAATATTTATAATGGCAAATCTTTACGGATAACTTGCTAACAATGAAAATAAACGATAGGATGTGGAGACAAACGGCATCAGCGAACTCATTATAGTTTAATGAGAATTTCCCCCTGTTCTCACAGCTTGTGCCTTTTTTCCTATGCAGGATGCCACATTCCCTGTGAAGTGCGGTGGAGGCAGGACATGGTGAGCTTCAGAACTTCGCCGCCAGTGGGAGACACCCTACACTGGAGCGCACTTCCGGTGCACCAACTGCTTTACTTACCTTCTGAATCTTTCAACGTGATTTGGAAACACGTGGATCTGCCATACCACGAGTATTTCTGGCCACTGGTTTGTCTGCTCTTGTTAATTTTGCGATAAAATTATGAAACGTTGAGCTCAAACACGTGCAGAAGACATCGTTACAGGGAAGGGCACAAGATATAACGAATGACCATCGCTGACCGGCTCTTTCGCCGATCTTGTGACCTTCCAACGAATTGCAAAATGCGGCGTGGAGTGCCGTTCAGCATACATGAAGGTATGCGTGGTTGCACAGTGGAGAAAGAGATTTAAAAGTCTGAGGTTTGTACTCTGCTCCAACCGAAAGAGAGGCTGTCATCAGACCCAGCAGTGAAGATGACGAAAGTGCATCAGCGGCACAGGGACACTGTGGTGCACATGAACAAGTCAGTCCAGCACATGTTCGCGAACACCGGCAGACGCTGGCCACCTGACGCAGAGATCTGGACAGCGACCAACAGCAGTTCAGTGACCAACTTTAGCGTGGTGACCAACGGCAGCTCGGCGACCAACGCGTCAGAAGAGGTGTACGTGGTGCCGAGGCTGAGCGCAGAGATCCAGGTGGCGCTGTACGCCCTCATCTTTGTGCTGGCGGTGGTGGGCAACCTGCTGGTCATCGTCACCCTCATCCAGAACAAGCGCATGCGCACTGTGACCAACGTGTTTCTGCTCAACCTGGCCGTGTCCGACCTGCTGCTGGCCGTCTTCTGCATGCCCTTCACACTCGTCCCCGTCCTGCTGCAGAACTTCATCTTTGGCGCCGCCATGTGTGTCATCATCAGGTACCTGCAAGGTGAGTTGGTAACTGCCCTACGTATTTTATCGCCATGTTTCATCATCAGGTAGGCGCACCTGCAAGGCGAATTTAATCGACTGTCATATGCCTTTTTGAGTATATTTTTAGGCATGTTTATGTCCATAACGTTTGGCATCCAAATGTCTGTACGAGTCACTGATACGCCTGCCAACTGTGTTGTGGAGTGAGTGTTAAACTTTCACTCTGAGCTTCCTACGCTTCAACTAGTCAAGGTTTTATTTCCTCTCCACCAACCCGCGCCCATCTCTGCACATAACGGAAGCGGAAGCAATAGAGTTAGGAGCGATGTCCTGTGGCACCTCTCTTGAACGACGTAAGCCAGCTTCCATCTCTTTTATTTTATTTTTATTTTATGGCGGGTGTAGGAGGAGTGTTTTAGGAGCGAAACGTGTGAAAAAGGTCAAACTCAGGTCGACCATTTTTCAATTCGGTCGTTTTCTGACTCGACCACTGTGCGTAATCAACCCGACCACAGAGGTGAATGAACCCGACCACAGAGGTGAATGAACCCGACCACAGAGGTGAATGAACCTGACCACAGAGGTGAATGAACCTGACCACAGAGGTGAATGAACCCGACCACAGAGGTGAATGAACCCGACCACAGAGGTGAATGAACCTGACCACAGAGGTGAATGAACCCGACCACAGAGGTGAATGAACCCGACCACAGAGGTGAATGAACCCGACCACAGAGGTGAATGAACCTGACCAATGCATGGAAATCACTCAACCATCATACAGAGGAAAGCTCGATTCCAATTATAGTATTAGCATGCAGCGCATTACACTGATGCGAGGTTGGCGAGATTCACTCGACGAGAGACTAGTTCCGGCACACTGGGTAGAATAAAATCACTTTTAGAAAATTAGCAACAGGACTTAGAATTAGTCTAAAAGAAACCCGCATATTTTGCGACAAATATTCATTCCGACAAATACCATGACCTTGTAAACGAGGAAAATGTCACCACTTTAGCATCTATGAAGGACATTCCAAGTCCTAGACGTATGAAGCCGTTACGCACCACTACATGCTTCAGATCATAGAAATAACTACACGGGGAACCCCTACATGCTTCAGATCACAGAGATAACTACACGGGGAAACACTACATGCTTCAGATCATAGAAATAACTACACGGGGAACCCCTACATGCTTCAGATCACAGAGATAACTACACGGGGAAACACTACATGCTTCAGATCATAGAGATAACTACACAGGGAACCACTACATGCTTCAGATCATAGAGATAACTACACAGTGAAAAGGATGATTTAAATGAGAAAAAAAATCATAACGATCTGCCACAAAGACTCCTTTTGATGAGATACTGCTATGCCACTCTTGTTGCCAACTGTTCGTAACGCTTTGTTTAAAATATCTGTTTAAAACACAGACATTCCCAACCCCTTGATGTTCCCAACCCCTTGACATTCCCAACCCCTTGACATTCTCGAACATGACCAAACCCTTACCTGTACAACAAATAGCAAGCGTCAGAGGACCAAGTGTGTTTATAATGCTCATGCCAACTGAGCAACAGATTGTATGCTTTCAGTAGGATTCTTTCACTCGGCATTTGTAGGTTGGAACCAGGAACGAATCACACCAGTGCATCAGGCGGTCAGACAGACAACGAATGATGTGCAAATTTAACCAGAAAGATAAGTTTAATTCTCTCACATCATATGATAGACAACGAATGATGTACAAAATTAACCAGAAAGATAAGTTTAATTCTCTCACATCATATGACAGACAACGAATGATGTGCAATTTTAACCAGAAAGATAAGTTTAATTCTCTCACATCATATGACAGACAACGAATGATGTACAAAATTAACCAGAAAGATAAGTTTAATTCTCTCACATCATATGACAGACAACGACTGATGTACAAAATTAACCAAGTTTCTCTCAAATCATATGACGCGTCTACCTGACCTGACAGCGCAGGGTTTCAAGTGATAGGCATAGTCCTAGCGAAACTGTATTTAAAAAATTTTTTTTAATCGCAGCCATCTTGTTACATCCTTTACAACTGTGAGTGTGGGGGGGGGGAGGGGAGCCATGAGAAACTGTGCCCCACCGCAGTGAGCTGAAATGAAGTAACAACAAATGTGGTCGCTGGCCTTGACCCACATATTGACTTCACCTGAACGTGACTGCTGAACTCCCCAGGGCCACCAGCTCATCTTGTTCAGGCAACAAACTGTCATTGCTCAGACCTGCTTGGGCCCCTTCTCATCTGCGATTTCGCGAGAAATCATTTCTGCCCCGACATAGCAATCTGTTCCGTTATGACTTCTACGCCGGGAATCGCGTTCATGTCTTTGGCCAAGTTATTTTGAGGGCGCATGCGTAGGAGACACTACGGAAACACGCACGAGATACTAATCAGATTCCCACTGGCCATGACAGAAAAAACCCGATTTTCATACGTAAATCAAAGAAGGGAAGAACAAATAGAGGAACGGAAGAAACTCGTGGAAGACAGATGTGCGAGTGGGAAAACGGGTACACTGCTGACCGACCGACCGAACGACCGAACGACCGACCGACCGAACGACCGACCGAACGACGGACCGAACGAACGACCGAACGACCGACCGAACGAACGACCGAACGAACGAACGACCGAACGAACGACCGAACGAACGACCGAACGAACGACCGACCGAACGAACGAACGAACGAACGAACGAACGAACGAACGAACGAACGAACGAACGAACGAACGAACGAAAATATGAACGCATGATTCACAATCAAAACGTTATCCTAGAAGGCGAGACGACGGTTAGTAATGCCGGCTGTTAATCGCCCAGTCTCTTGTGTCTGCGCATGCCCATTTACAGCGCCCTCTGCCTCCACGTAGCCACTAAGCGACCATCCATCAGGCGTCTCATCAGCCTCGAGTTTTCACTGGGTCACTCCAAGCCGCTTGCACTGGCCTGAAGCCTTTCGGATGAGAAATGGTCTTGGAAACGCACCCTCTTCGTCTTGTGTTCCTACGAGATGTGTTATGCACGAAGAAATATTTTACTGTCAGGTGGGCCAATTGTAATGGACCTCTTGCCTACACTGGGCAGGGTGGACGATCATGCTGGATGTCTGCGTATTGTCTACATCGGCGCAGGAACTATAGGGCACTGGCTTCATCCACTGGATGTTGCTGGCTGAAACGATAAAACTAATATGGCTCATGTATACAGTGTTTGTAGTAATGACAATGATACCATCCTGAGCAATTTTATTGTTAATAATGTCCTCCTAATAATAACTGTTACTGTTATATAATTTTCTCATACAGACAGTTATGCATACGATAACGAGCATAAACGTGCCCGAATGACAATCCCCACCCACCAAACACACACACACACACGTAGGACTGCTGTCCCAACAGGCTTCAGTCCCACCCAGTCACATTATACGGACACTGGGCCAACAAGTCCCAGTACTGTTCCCTGTAGTGCCAGACATCTGGCAGGGAAGCTACTCGATTGCCAGTTTTTAAGTCTTTGCTATGACTTGGCTGGGGTACGAACCACCGACCTCCCGCCTCGGAAGCGGACGCTTTTTAATCACGTAGACCACCGAGACTGTCGTTCATACCAGGACATCAGGACAATCATACGATCTGTCCTCAGAACGTTCAGAACGTTCATATGGGACGTCAGAACGTTCATATGGGAACATCAAGACAATCATACGGGGACATCAGGACGATCATACGGGGACACTAGGACGTTCATGCGGGGACATCAGGACAATCATACGGGGACATCAGGACGATCATACGGGGACATCAGGACAATCATACGGGGACATCAGGACAATCATACGGGGACATCAGGACGATCATACGGGGACATCAGGACAATCATACGGGGACATCAGGACGATCATAAGGGGACACCAGGACGATCATACGGGGACATCAGGACGATCATACGGGGACATCAGGACGATCATAAGGGGACACCAGGACGTTCCTAGGGGAGAACAGGCACACTTAGGAGGATATCTTAAAAAAAGTGACCAACGCAATTTTAAAATCAATACAAAATTTTACTGCGAGCCAGTGAAGCTGTTACAGACGATGTACTACACGCCGTCATATTTTTACACTCTCATTTATTCCCTTCGATCGATCTTCTGTGAACAAATCGTTTTACATTGTTTTTCGCACCGCGTGCGCGTTTACTTACGTACACCAGCACACATGCGCGCGCACATGTACTGAAACGTAGAGGGGAGGTGGAAGGGACAAGAGAACCGGGGACAAAGAGTCAGGATGGGGG
>SMGT01002944.1:382682-408122 GCA_004794575.1 Lanistes nyassanus
TAAATTAAATCTACATTTACAAGATCGCCATAAAGAGTTTGTTCAATAATTCTCAAAAGTCGAAGTCCAATAAGATAAGGTACCCGCCCGCCGTGACAATGTCTCCTGTTGGGCAGTTTCTACGCCGATAGAATCTTCCAGTTGCTGTGATCGTATTGACTGTTGTCAAGTTAGCTTTATGCTTGCGGATTTATCATCCCCTTATCCAACCACAAGCCCTTTACCCCACACACTGGGACCCACTACCGCCGAAAAGAGAGGCAAAGTGGATATCGATATAAAGCTTACTACATCTGGCTGCCTTTTATTTCACGGTATAAACTGGGCTCCTCTAGTCGCAAGGCCACAGAAAGTATAGTCCCATGACATGAAACGCTAAGGAGTCACTGACAAATGTCTTCTCTGCTTTTCTGTCCAGCCGTGTCTGTTGGGGTCAGCTGTTTCACCCTGGTGGCCATCTCGCTAGAGCGGTACTTCGCCATCTGTCGGCCGCTGCACTCGCGCTCCTGGCAGACGCTGTCCCACGCCTACAAGTCCATCGCCGTGTGCTGGGTGCTGGCAGCTCTCCTCATGACGCCAGTGGCAGTCTTCCAGGAACTCGTGCGCCTGCCCAACGACGCGCATGCGTGCCGCGAGACGTGGCCCGAACCGCAGTGGGAGCGTGGCTTCACGGTGCTGCTCGACGTCGTGCTGCTGGTGGCGCCACTCCTCCTCATGTCCCTCGCCTACCTCAGCGTCGTGCACGCGCTCATCTATGACGTCCGTTCGCCCAGCTGCGATTTCGGGGTGCCTGGGCCTAACGGTAGGTTTCACTGAAGGGAGGTTTTGCTGGCAGGACTTGCGGCTGCCTGGGCCTAACGGTAAGACCCGAGGGGGTTTTCAATAACTGGACTTCGAAGTGCTTAGGTCCTAATGGTAAGGTATAGGGTTTTCCGATGGTGGGTTCCTCGCTGCTCTGTCGTCGCTATAACCTGCAGTCTTTTAAGCTACCAGATAATTTGAGTTTACAAACAAAACAAATATAAACCGCGTTTCGCAAATATATAGAAGCAGATCGCGCCGGAAATGCGGAAACAAAGTGCGTTGGTTTCGGTGGTTTGGGAGACAGATGAAGGTATGTCGAGAGATGAGAAAGAGAGAGAACAACAAATAAAATCCCCGAAGTATTCACAGACCCACAAATAAAAGCACAAAAGAACAGAAAAGAACGGACACGTGTGCGTGCATCCACACACAGATTTGCACATCACACTGTAACGGGCGGATTGCTGACAGTACTGACTCCGACGGGATACTCAGTTTTGGTTCGCAGCACAAGACCCGCCTACACAAATTATCTGCCGGCAGTGAGACTCTTACACCAGCAAACCGCTATCACCTTATTTAGGCCTAGAAAATGGCTATACTTTTCTCGTCTATTGAAATTTCCTGTTTCTTTCAACTTAGCAGCGCCCAGCTCAAAGCCCGCAACTACCTCAATAATCCAAAGCAAAAGATAGCGGCTGCTAGCAAAACAGTTATTTATTTACATGGATTATTAAAAACGGGTGAAAGGTGTTCCACTGATATTGACACATCGACATACGTTAATATCATGAACTTTCACACTCACACGCTGGCGACAACATTCTACCCGTCCCTACATCAATCACATCACAAAATTGTTTACAGAACTGTGGGAGTGGAAATGTTCCGGACATCTTCACATCGGAGTCCGACGACAGTCCACTAGAACACCAGCACTGACAAACGGTGCTTACATAAATACACACGACAAGATGTGCCCAATTCTTGAAAAATATTCAGGAGATCAAGTATAATCCTATGTCCGTTCACGAAACGACTAAGCGGGATGCCAGCACTTCTCACACCACACACACACGCACGCACGCACGCAGACAGACGCACACATACACTTACGACAGCGAGAGAGAGAGAGAGAGAGAGAGATAGGTGAAGGTTAGATGAGAGAGGCAGATAGAGATGGGCGGGAGAGAAGAAGGGAAAGTGAAACAAGAGGAGGGATTACAGAAACGGGTTGGTGAATTATTCATTAAGATTATTCGAAGAGATGGATTGAAAATTTAGATTCAAACTTTAAATTCAATTTAAATTCAATAGCACAAACAAAATGAAATGACGCATGTGCTAATCATTTAACGGTGTGTTAAGGAGAGTTTTCTTTCATACATTTTCCCCTTGCAGTCTTGGTGGACAAGTTGCCGCGGGCTTCTGAAATAATGTTGATATCAAAACGATCTCTTTTTCTCTATTTTCTCCCTCTTCCCCCCTTCTCTAATGTTCACCTCATCACGTAGAAACCTCGCAGTCCTTATCTAAATTGCTTCCTCGCTGGAGAAATCTTTGGGACGATTATTCAAATACTTCCTTCTGTGTCTACATTGTGAAACCACATTATCGAAATGAAATCAATATCGCCTGCAAGAATCTGTAGATGTTCTTTTCTTTCTTCAACTGATGTCCCTTTGAATAGTAGATTAATACCTGTAGATTGCAACCGTGCAATTGAATAACTCGTCCGTATACGTTCGTCCTTTCTTGATGTGTTTGCGGTGTTCTGAAGACCCGACAAGGGTCAGCTTTTCTATAAAGAACGATACCTGTAAACTCCTGTTTACGTTAATTAAGAACTAGAAAAATGTCCACATTTATTATGCGAATTATGCCCGTATCCCCAGATGAGTACTAACGCAGCAGATGTTAGATACACTTAGTGCAAATTAGAAAAGATTTGCAAATTTCGGGAAGTGCAGATATTCTGCACTGCAGTTCCGCGTAAGTGTTGCGCTTCGCAAACAATTGCCGTCAATGTACATTCGAAAATAAACTAGATATCGTTTAAGTGTAGGCATCGTGTTTTACACTTGACGAGTTTTTACGAACTGCAAGTAAAGCGTGGATGCTAAATTTTGCAGACAAACATAACTGCTAACATTTCAGTTGAGTGCAATTATTGCTCTTGTCATCAACATGCAAACGTTAACCACTACAGTTCTATACAATTATTATGCGTTGTACTACACCTTTAAAAAAATGCATGTATGCAAAGCAGACGAAAGAGACGCATATTGTGTCTAAATGGGGAACGTAAGGCACTTGCGAACGACATCTGCATTTCCTCACGTTGTCCAGCAGGGTGACGCGTTCCGTTATACTCCCGGACGTTGTTGCTTGCAGGTTTCCAGCAGACGGCCATAATCCCGAACTACCGCACTATAGAGCTGCGTCTGCTGGGGCGTGATTCGTGCCGCAGCATCACCTCCGTGTCCTCCACAGAGGAGACATGCCTGTCACGCTCCGGCACTGTGGTGTCCGGCATCGCCACGCCCCCCAAGGCCACCCTGTCACGCGCCAACACCTACGACGCCGACACCATCAACGCTGTCCTCAACGCCGCCACCTCCTCGCCGTCGCAGCCGACGCCTCGCTCGCAGTCACAGCCGCACCGCCGCGGGCGACAGGCGCAGCGGATCCGCCACAGCAACCCGCGGAAGATCCGCGAGAACAAGATGCGGGTGATCCGGATGCTGTTCGTGGTGGTGCTGGAGTTCTTCCTGTGCTGGACGCCCGTGTACGTCATCCAGACCTGGATGATCTTCGACGTGTACAGCGCGTATCGCGTGGTGACGCCGCTCACCAAAACGCTGTTCCACCTGCTGTCTTACGTGTCGTCCTGCTGCAACCCCATCACCTACTGCTTCATGAACAAGAAGTTCCGCGAGAGCTTCCTTCGCGTCTTCACCTGCCGCAAGCCTCTCCCTCCGCTGAAGGAGCGACAGCGGCAACACTTGATGATGCTGCACGAACCACCGCGCGGGGCGCAGCGTTTCAACCCCACCGGCTCCCTCAACTCGACCGTCTCCGTGAGAGCCAACTCCATTCGCCAGTTCGACTTTGTCAAGAACATCAACCCCATCGAGGAACAGTCAGACTAACCCACGCCCACAGTGCTTCGAGGTTCGTGTGAACCTGCTGTCTGCGACAAGTGAAAGTCGATTTGCTAGACAGGAATCCACGAGACAACAGTGCGAACGTGCGCGATGTTAGATGCGCGAGCTTTCAGCCATGAAAGCAGCCCTAAAGATATGGCAAACGTATGGCGTGATCAGATGCACTGTTGCCGAGCTCGAGAAACCATCGCTGAATATCTGACACTGCTTAATGCTGTTTTCGAGCAGAAACAAAAACAAACAAACAATACAAAATAAATAAAATGATTTTATTGTTGGAAAATAATAAAAGCAATTTAGCTCAGTGCTAACAGATACAAATGTCTCATTCATGTTCTCGTCTTTCCTGTTACGGAATCACTGAAGCTGCGGTCTAACCTTAAGAAGTATATACATACATATATGCGTTATAATTAGACATCATTCATCTAAAATACTGCTCTTACGTTGCTGGTCCGATATCTGATATTATTTTCATGACTGTCGTTTTGACATTTATATATATATATAAAGGCCTATGTATACGCGGCTCTTGATCTCAGCGTCAGGAAAGCTGCGTCTTTGACTTGCAAGTGATTGACAGTGGGGAACTTGCTTTTACTTCTCACGTCTCTTCTTGTTACCCCCCAAAACTGCTATCCGACCCAGTCCTTTGCGGGCGGTTTGCTCACAAAGACGTCAGTATATTCAGTTCCTTCTATTCCTTTTGGAGTTAAAGATCTTCCCATCCTCCCACCACGGTAAAGAGACAACAAATACAGAAACGGGACCAAGCAAAAATATACAGCAGACAATGTCAAAGTTTCGGGCCATTAACTCTTGTTAAGAAAAAACCCACACAACACGAATAAAGCATAACTCTTCTTGAGAACAAAACACACAGCACAAATAAAGAGAGGAAAATAAAGTGTAAAGGAGATACAGAAGAGAAATAACATATCCATAAGTGGTCGTTGTGTGAAAGGTTAGCATATTTTTGTGTGAAAAGGTTAAAGTGTTTATGAAAAGATTAACACGTGCGTGAATTTATGGAGCAGGAATTGCAAGGGATGCGAAAAATACTTCTTTTTTCTCTCCACACTCACTCTTTTATTTTTTCTCTGCGTTTGCTGTTAATGTCATCTTTCACGAGCGGCTCGTAATAAAGGTTTGAAAAACAAGGTGACCTTGAACAGCAGATGATTTTTGACGTATTCTGCAAGCGGTTTGTAAAAACGGTTTGGAAATGACATGAACATCAATGATCGAGATTCCTACCTGCAGACAGCAACGAGAGAGAGATTGAGAGAGAGGGGGGAGGGAGGGAGGGAGAGAGAGGGAGGAGAGGATTTTCCTTCAGATCTCTTTCAGTGAGCTGAGCATGAACAACCTATATAACATATATGTGACCAATTAACAAAAAGCTCATAACCTTATTTAATTGAATTCATCGTAATTTATGATGGGCGAAAATGTGGGCTTACACCAACCGGGGACCAGTAATGTCTCGAATAACCACCTAACATCGGAATTAGCCCGAGATATTGCGAGATATACGTGCGCCTCCTCTTGGCGTCAAGTTATATTTTAGAGGCATATTAATTAAAATTATTTCATATCCCACAACAAGAACGCCAACATAGTTTTTTCTGTATATCTTGTTCATAGACATCAGTGAAATATTTGTGACATCTCTACAAGTATATGGCTGGTCACTAGAGAGCCCGACATAACTCGCCAGATATCTTCTTACAGTTTCAGACTCCAGTACAATTCTACTGGTTTGACTGTAGCATACGACTGGATTTTTAAATTAGTCCTGTATTTCAGTTGTAGTGTATCTAGTTCTGTTTACCTTCATGTACCTTGATTCCTTTGAGAGTACGTCATGTCACAGAGTCCGAAAAATATCTGACGAGTGCAGCATACTATTGTCACGTGTGTTCAACACCGTTTTTCTGTGATCGTCACAACAAGCTTCGACTAAATGACCACGATCAGTGTCCAGTCAAGAAAGGCTTTAAGATACCGTAAACGCAAATAGATTCACCCAAATTTAACATTTTATGTCACAAACTCAGACTAAACCAGCCCTTCCGATTTTCCGAAAAACAAATCTATAGCACTACCTTACTATTTCATTATGTTCCTGTTTCTAGGAGATAGAGAATTTAGAAAAAATCACAATGAATTCCCCTTTATTCGCATGTCTCTATATCGATGCTTTTACGTATACTCAAAACCAAAAGAAACGCACATTGACACACGGACAAGAAGCAGTCAAATTTCATGCATTCGGGTACAAAGCAACAAAAATTAATTTGACATGAGGTCGCATGGTTAGTCGAGTGTCGTGTAGCCCTTGATAATCACGTGCCTGGCGCAAAAAAAATGTGTCCCCTCTGGCGCTAAAGTCGGACAGTGGTTTTCGCTTGTGCATGGTAAACAAAAACAGCAAGAACAGAACTTTCAATAAAAGCCGATGCTCGTGCGCTCCCAGACAGACCACCTGTCAGCTGCAGAAGAATGACAAGACTGAACGCTACAGATCGGGTAAGAGCCATCGGAGGACTGCAGGCTGGAAACTGCCCAAGCGTCGTCGTAAATGCACTGGGTGTGGCAGTTTCCACAATCTGTCGTTTGTGGGCTCGCTTTCAAGCCACTGGCAGCACTCCGGATGGAGTTAGAAGCGGACTGCACGACATCGGCAGCAGAGAATGCAGCGGGCCCAGCAGTACCTGAACTGGACATGGCGGCGATGGCGAGACATCCTCTTCTCCGAAGAAATCCGCTTTTGCATCAACCACCTCGACGGCCGATCAGAGTATGGAGGACGCGGAACGAGAGGTAAACCAACAACATCCTGCAGCTCGACCGCTGGGGAGGGACCAGCATCAGGATTTGGGGTGGAGTTGGCCTCGAACGCCTGGTGGGCCCCGTCGTCTTCCAGAACATCGGCCCTGGACGAGGAAACGCGGTGACAGGACAAGGCTATGTGGACCAGGTGCTGAGGCCTCACATCTTGTCATACTTACAGCAGCTCGGCAACCTCACCTCTCAGCTTGACAATGCCCGCCCACACATGGTTAGGCTCACCACGGCCTTCCTGCAGCAGAACAAAGTTCAAGTGATGCCTCGGCCCTCGATGAGCCCAGACATCAACCCAATCGACCAACTATGGGACTATCTGCAGAGAGAGCTGAACGCTGTCTATCCGAGGTTGACAAAAGCTAGTCAGCTGGAGCAGGCCCTCAGACAGATCTGCACAAACATGCCTATGGTGGTGGGGAACCGTCTGGTGCGCTTCATGCCCGCCAGGTGCCAGACCTTTGTCGACGCCAATGGATGACACACCCACTACTGACTTTGACGCTGAATTCAGACGTCTGGGACATTCTGAACGCTTTCTCATCATGCCAGATGAACACACATTGTGCAAAGATTGACTTATGGATTTTCTCGAAAATTGATTGATTCAAACCTGTTTGAATGAAAGGAACAAAAATTCAAATAAAATCACCAACTCCCTCAGTTTGCGCGTCTTTTTGTTTTCAGTATTTAAATATTGAGCTGTAAAAATCAGATGACACAAGCATAGAATTTACAAGATGTTTAGCGTGGTGTGTCAACCAATAAGAAATATTCTTCCAAAGAAACAGTGAAACTAAAAGTTTCAAATACTCAGTTCAAGCAGTTTTTGTAAGTCTTCATCTTCATGCGCCATTAAAATGTAATATTCGTGTATGCTTAAGCTTAAAAGGTCAAACATCCGATGAGGACATTAGCAACGCGTACACCATAGTTTGAAAGTTCACTATATAGTGAACTTCGGACATGTTTGAACGCAACTGAAAGACTACCAGTCATGGATAATAAGAATGTCTGCGTTGTGTTTGGCGTACATAATATTCTGTTGGTACCATGCATAAATAAAAGTTGGTGCTCCAAGTACTGAACTACAAACACTGGGAAAGGTACAGCTATTAGGAGATCGTGATTGTTCATGGTAAACTAATGTTGTTGTAAGTAGGCCTACACTTCCTTTATGCTGCTACGCATGTTGTATTCGAGTAAAACGTTACATAAATGCTACCAGTAATGCCTGCAGCAGCTGCCAAAAAAAAAAAAGAAAGAAAAAAAAAGATCGCCCGATGGGCTTACCTGGTTTCTAATTACTCAGCAAGATTTCTATAGTACCCATGAGCAAGTGCAGGCCCCACGAATTACCCCATCACTGATGCTGACAGTGTATATTTTTCACGCCATAGTTCTACAAATAATTTTGAAATAAAAGGTGTTTTGAGACAATCAATTCCATATTTCTTCACTGAGAAGATTTGTTATGGTATATACGCCCTGCAATAGCTGTCATACAATACATACTGATACCCAAGATTAGCCCTCTTTGCCAGTACACCAAGTGGTTTAATTCCGCCCCATAGCTGACGATTTGGGAGATCGTCCGAGTACAGAACTGCCAACCACTTTGAACTCAGTGCAGCAGAAGCAAGGCTTACAACAGCTACCTTTTGCCAGCCACCTGCAGATTTTAACATACTACCTAACCCCAGCCTTAACCCCTACCCTTTCCTACCCCTCCCTCTGTCCTTCTCCTCCTTCTCCGGAAGCCACCTTGGGCCCTCCTCCGGAAATATAGGCCCCCTCCGCCAGAAACACAGTCCTTGCCATGTGATTAGCTACACGGTGACTTTTACGTGTTGGATTGTCAAGCAACAAAAGGGAAATTACTCTTCATACGAAAGGGAAATTTGGTGATCTCCCTTGCACTTTGATCGCCGTCTAGACGTGTTCAGGGCCTGGTCGCAATTTTTTTTCCAAACGAGTTCTGCTCCAGCCTGAGCGCGCGTGGGCAGCTTACCAACTACTCTGCGCATGTGTATACCAGTTGCTAACCACAAAAACCGATCATTATAAGTCAAGCTCTACACAGCGTGACTTCCTACAGTTACAGTAAAGAGGCCAGTTCGTGGTGATTCATAACCCAGTTGATAAAGACATGGGTTTCGTGGTTATATTGCAGATTCGAAACCCATGTTAGCTTACGATTTTCTTTTTGGAAGGGAGGGGGTTAGGGGCAGAGTTAATAGGTAGGGGTTCTGTTTTCATGTATAAGTTCAAGCCTGTGGCTTTGCGCTAAACGAGATGAAAGGTGGCCTTCGCATGCGTGTCCGGGTTGGGGCAGAACTAAATTGGGAAAACATTTCTGGTCTGGTCATCTTTATCATGTCATTTATATATAATTCGGCTTTATATATTAGATATCAGTGTTGATCGATAACGTTGGGTCTCTCTCTCTCCTTCTGGACATAAGTGACGGAAACAAACAAAACATCCTTATCCATATTATATGTATGACAACTAAGAAAAATTACAAGTGATGACTGCAGGTAATTGTTCGTCGGCTCACCCTGTATAACTGTGTGCGACAACCGATCTGCGCAGAAGTTAAATATAACATTAAGTGCTGGAGAAGTACTGGAAGGCATCCTGTTCTGTTCTCATATACATGCAGTACACACATGTCATATGCATTCTTGTAAAAATTCTCTTTGCTCCACAACGATATGAAGTATACTTATCATGAAAGTCATTGAGGATAGGGATATAATTGCAAACACTTTTAAAACAGATATACGATCAGTTCATCAAATGTGTTCCATTATTTTGCTTTGCATACTTATAATCGAAAAGTCAGTTTGAATTAAGGTTTTACAGCCATGAGTCCTATCTTTAAACAATCCATGCTTTTTGCCCCCCCCCCCAAAAAAAAGCCCCGCAGTACCATTTGACAAAACTGAGGCACTTCGAGTTCCCTCCAGCTTCAGCACGTAAAAGCTTTAATTCACTGGAGCCAATCAAAGGGCGAGCTCTATTTCAAAGATGTAAAAAGCGGATTCAATCAAATGGTGAGCCCTTTTTCGGAGGTCTCTTCGGGGGCGGGGGGAGGGATGTTTCGGGATGAGGGTAAGGGGTGGGGGTTAAGTTGAGGGCTTGGGGTTAGGGGAGGGCTGGAGGGTGTAAGAGGCGGGGGTTATATGCCGTATGATTTTCAAGGAAATTGAAAGATTTCCAGTGGTGACCGTAAAAGATTAGCATATTTTATGTAAGACTGTATGCAGTGAATTCAGGTAACAACCCTTACAGCGTCTCGATCATCTGCAGCTTCCGGCTTTAACGACTGTGTCGAACACTAATTTTGCCTAGGCTCACGTTCATACAAAGTACATTTCAGACTAGCAGTCTAAAAAATTGCAAAAGTATACATAATAGCGATCAAAACTGTATTTTACATATTCAGATGTCTGCTTCTGTTATTTTTGATAAACACAACTATCTAGGGGACATTACTGGCCGATTTTCTGAAAGTGCGAATGATCACTGAAAGTAGCTTCCCCTGACTGCTCGTTACCGTGTATCTTCAGTCTGCCGGTGCACCATCGACTATTGTTTACTATGGCTCTCAACAAGCTCGGCATTGATCAGGTGGACCTAAAAGGGAAACGAGTCCTCATACGGTAAGTTTAATATATTCATGATTTTCGTTCTTTAGGAAAGGTTCTCGACGGTTTTTTTTCTGATTGTAGAAACCTCTGAAAACATGACGCTTCTACAACCTTGACAGTCGATCTCAAGGCCACGTCATTGACCTATACCATTTGAAGTGCAGATCTTAACACTTTTTGGAGCAAACTTTCCCCTTTCTATAAAACTAGCCCGCCTTACCAGTTACAGTGCTCGTGCCTGAAGTTAAACACGATTCTTTATGACCGCAGGGACTCTATGTGCGGACTAAAGCGGGTTATTTTCATCACTTACGCTGTCGCCGGTTCCTGGTTCGCAAAAATTCATTTAAATTGTTGGCACTGTAATATCACTGATGTTCATGTTGTCTAATCCTGCATATGAGTTATTACAGTCGAAGCAATATACATTTTTATGGCTTAGTCAATGTAATCTTCACTGAAAATTCATGGACATAGAAAATGAAACAAAACAGATATATATTTTGTCGTTTTGGTATTCCTACGAAAGTGCAGGTACACTTCACTTTCGCTTAGTCAGTGAAGTTACTCGATAGATTTTTCTAGAATACAAAAGGCGTGAATGCAAAGGAATTGTCATTTGGTTTTCTCATCCCATCAGCACCCTTCAACACATTCGCCCATTTCTCTTCTGTTCAGCCGTCAGGACTGCCTCTGTGGTCGAGCGGAGGCGTCCACTTCCGAGGCATAATCAATGTCGGTGGTTCGACACCCCCCCCCCCCCCCAGTCATGTCATTTACCGTCTAGTTGCTGCCCAGCAGATGACTTCAGTATAGCTGAGTTGTGGAAACTGACCACTGAGCTGAACAATATAGCGGGTCTGATAACTGAGACCACCTATATTATATATATACTAGTAGCAGCTCTTCCAAACTCCTGGTTGGGGTGGTGACTGGGTGGGAATAAACCCTGTATTGCAACGTCATGATATGCACCTAGTTTGTGACAGTATGTTCAGCCAAACAACAACAAAAAAAACCCCCATCAGATAGCCTTAACTGCTGATGTGGCTTTAAACAAGACAAGACTTGCTGGTTGGTTCTGGCAGACTTGCCAGCAGAACATGCACTTTCTGGTTAAAGACAGGCTACCGCACAGACCATAATGATGTACATGCTACAAAAGTGTGTTGGGAGAGGGGGGGGGTCCATGTTCTGGATGCTTTTAGCATTATAGTTTAAAAAATTAAAGTCTCCTAATGAAGCATATTGATGTGATCCAAAACAATCATTTTAAAAACTAGAAAAAGCAGGAATTTTGTAAGACATCCCAAACCTTCCTTTTTTTTTAGTTCTTAAGTAAATTAAATGTCCCAGGTTCTATAATTGTGTGTGCATGCATGCATTCATATGTGGGTGGGTGAGAGTGAGAGAGATGCTGCTTACATAAATTGTAATGTGTATATTCCTCAGCAGAGATCAGTTTAGTGAAAAGCCCTGCACCATGCAAAATAAAAAATGTCCCATTAAAATGTCATGTTGTGGGTCAAAAAGCAAATCAGTATTGGGTGCTGTGTGTGCCATACAATGTCTGTATGTGTTGGAAGGTCATGACTGAAAATGCAAATGGAAATGTCTCTGGTTTCGAGAATTTCTGGATCTGAATGATGCAGAGATATGTGTTAGCAGCACATGGAAAGCTAGGACACAGTGTGAGGCAGGAAGTAAATATTACCTAAACCCAGAAGTGCCTCACTTGCCTACAGAATATGCTATAAAACACTTATGACTCTCCTCACTAGCGAATTCCGATTTGTATCAGTGGCAGTAATTTGAAGCACCAAGAAAGTATTGTATTACTTCAAGAAAATAACAGCTTGGCACGGATGGCTTCCTTGTACAATAAAGAAATCTGAACTCTTCTAGTGAATGGCATTTCTCTTTGACAGTTTGAGACTCACTGTCATGTTTGCTTGTCACGTGACAAGGCATTTTCATGATATGCATTCATTCCCCCACCCTCTCTCTTGCAGATATTTTAATTTTTATTTGTGAAGCAGTTAATAATAATTATGTATTTTTATGTTGGATGCTACTGCATGTCATGGACAAACTATTGGCCCATCAAAATGTGGTGGAAGGAATCAATTGACCCATCTTCCTTTTCTGCCAGGCTGATCCCTGCCTCAGTGTAACTTTATATTTTTCAGTGTGGATTTCAATGTTCCTCAGGCCAAAGATGGTTCCATTACTAACAACCAAAGGTGAGTTAAACAGTATTTACTCCTTTTCCAACAAACACATGCAAACTGACTTGCAATTACATGTATTACAACCATTATTGGAAGGACATAATGAAGGTTCAGCCTCAAGTCTAATGACATTGTTTATGTTGAAGGGTTTTAAATAATGTGCTATGCATTTAAAGCTTTTTCAGAAAACTGCTTTTCAGTCTTGGAAACTTCTTGTGTCTGAATGCAGATACAAAAACGCCATCATGGCAGTATTGTATTTATGGTGATGACTGTTTGATTCATTTACTATGTAATTTGGACGATAGAAAAGGAAAGGTGCAAAGTTCCTGATTAGGCAATGAAAAGCTTTTTTTTCATTCTAGGATTGTAGCTGCCATGCCCACCATAAAGCATGCTCTGGATAATGGAGCCAAGTCGGTGGTGCTCATGTCTCATCTTGGAAGGCCGGATGGACACCGTGAGCCTAAGTACAGCCTTAAGCCTGTGGTCAGTGAGCTACAGAAGCTACTAGGCAGGTAATGAGAAAACTAACTCAGTAACTGATGTGTTTCACAGTATTCAGTTCAGGACATAACTAAAGACTGCTGCAACAGCACGTCTGATATCTGTAAATCCGTTTAAAAATCTTCCTTTCACATGAATATCATAGAAATAATATCAAGAGATAAAATTCCATTATTTACTGATTACTGAATATATTTTTTAACACTTTTAAGCTGCAGCGATCATAGCTTGAGCCATCCCGGCTGACTGGGCATTTTTAGCCTTTTTTCAAAAATTCATGTAAAAATCCCCCAAAACAATAGAAAGGTTATTTAAACTTGGTTGCAAACATCAATAAACAAAGAAAACTCATTTCTTACTGTGTTTCTTGGACCTTGTTCCATAACTTATAAATCCTTTGATGGAAACGCAACTGAAGTTGAAGTAATCCAAAAGTCCTCACGATTCCTTATACACAGTCTGTTCGATACTGTTTACAGCACGTGCTTGCTCGTTTTTCTCTTCGTAATCACTCTCTTGTGTCTTTCAGGCACAAATACTCTTGTCTTTATCCACTTTATCATAGTAAATTTGCAAAACAATGTCATTTTCCTCTTCAGCGTGTAATTTGAAGAGTAAATCTAGCATTTCTCAAGCGACGGGGCACATGTGGATATGCTCTTCACAGCCATTTTTCACTCGCTTGGAATTATGGTCAGAAACCGGTTGTGACATGCCGGGCCGTACCTTAACTACCGGACTCGACTTCTCTAGAATTACTGAACAAACTTTTATGGTGATCACGTAAATGTAGACTTAATTGAGCAATCGTCACCAAAACCTTTACTGCCTCAGTTTAATGGTTTCTACACCAAAGGGTGACGACGCTATGAAATAATGTGAATAACTAGATAAATCTACCGAGGGAAAAGATTCTCTTACTCGGACACGCTCCCTCAATGTCACACAGGCAAAACACTTCTTGCTCAAGAGCCCCCCACCCTCGTAAACACACAACTGTAGCGAACTGTTATTCAACATATATTTCAAACACTAACTGGTTCGACAACATCAAATATATCTACAGATTATTTACAGAGAATCACCGTGTTCGTGTCTAGGGTAAGACACTGCCTGATTATGTCGTATCACAAGGAATCAGACAAAGAAGATAATCAAACTAAAGCCAGAGGGGAAATAAAACTGCAAAACGGCCTATGATCCTGCTATATACACAAATACAATAAGTGACCGACAACAGAGCTCCTACTCTCGTCACTACTGAAACAACTACTTCTGCAATACACAATTCTAAAGCTAGTCAACGACCAACAATAAAGCTATGACAATTCCACGACCAGCACTTCCCCTACCTCCTCTTGCCATACGCCCGGCCTCTAGCTTAACGTCTCCTGTCTCCGGCAGGATAAAACCACATATCTTAAATCAACCCAAGTCCCAGACTCTAAGATAAGTTTATGGTAAGAGCAGTCCTTAACTTATAAGGCGCATCCAGCAGTCACTTACGCGTCTGTTCGTTGACGTGTCGGCGAAATACTTCCAGTGTATTTAGCACGAGAACTGGAGCTACTCTTCCAACAGCTAAGATGGCATGTGCCCTGACGCCTTAAACTCGATTAAACCGGTTCTTAATAAAGAACAAATTAGGACAGAGCGCTATAAATTATCAAACGATAATCCCAGCAAGGTACTGGCAGCGCTAGACACACCCGTATGCTGACGTATGCAACCAAAGGAGCCTACCATAAAAAAAATCCTTTGTGTGTGGATGTGTACATACTCATGCGTGCGCATGCATGTGTATGAGAGGGTGTGTGTGTGTGTGAGAGACAGTGACCTGTGCAAGTATAGAAATTGTTTCTATCTTAGCAGTTACTTCACCTACACTTTGAAGTTTGAAGTCATATGAAAGCCACTTTGCTTACGTATGTTTGCAAGTTATATTAACATCAAAAATAGATTTTAATTTACAGTACATGTGTATAAAACATAAGTGATAAAGATTTATTAGTACTGGCATATAAAACATGACCTATTATAATAAACTTTGTAAGTCTGGCATACTTCTGTAAGAGAAGCAGACAATTAGGATCAGAAGGTTTGCCTTAGGCGCATAGTCTGAATGTGTCATTTATTTTTAAGATCATCAAAAGCTTTTGACAGTCTGTTGACTGAGGATGCTGCTGTTACTAGATTCTTTCCCTACCTAGCTTTCTGCAAATACATGAGCTCATGCATTTAGCCACACGTGTATGCATGTGCATACATATTATAGGCAATTGGTTCCATGGATGCAATTCTTCCAATTAGGTGAGGAAAATACATCTTTAAAAAAAAGTAATAAAAAGGAACATGTGACTGCCGCTTGGAAGTAAACTCTAAGTTAACAACAGAGGAAGTGAGCCAAGTTACACATGCCATAGACAGGATCAACAGTTTTGGAGCATTATCCCTGCATAAGGCAACACAAACAGATAAAGGCAGAAACCAGGCACTTGGCTAAATGAAGTCACGCAGGTTCCACAGCATGGGACGATAAATACTGTGACAGGATAGACTTCACATTAAAAATGTGGTACAAACTGGAATGAAAAAAAGATGTTTTCAGCATTTTACTCCACTGTAAAATTTACCACTTTATACCAGTTTCTTTCTTGTATATGTTTTACAAATTTTTTTCCTGTATTTTTAACAAAGTTCTTAGTTTGTAAAAGCTGTTCTACTGTCAGCCATTTTGCAGTATTTAATGAGACTCATTTTCAGCATTTAGAGGTAAGGATGGTAATGCTGCGATAACTACAAGAGTTTACAGTTTTGTAAATAAAAATGGGTTGTTTGATGTTAAAGCATTGGCATTTAGAGTTAATGTGTTGCATGATTCTCTTTGTTTTATTAACTAAAAATTCTTACATCAGCATGAAAATGAAGATTTTTATTTTTACTACTGCACATAAAACTTGCTTTATTAAATGTTGTGTTTCTCTTGTGGGTTTATGTTGCTCACTTACGTTTGAAACATTTAAATTGGTCACATTTTAGAAATTACTTAAGACAGCTACATTTTGTGGAGGAAAAGTTATTCTAGTTTGATATTTCATAGTTAGACTTGTACTCACAAAAGTTGTATCTTCTAGAAGAGGCTTTTGTTACATCTTGTCTTGGTTGTTTCACGCTAAACTGATGATATTTTTTACATGTATGTGTCTAAAACTGAGTTTACTTTTTTTTATCCCTTTCTTAAACCACTGTACTTGAATACTGTGAAGCATGTCCCTTTAAGTTTAGAAAGTTTGGTTAATTAAGAAGGAAATTCTTAAAATTCTTAACAAACTACTTACTTTCTTAACAGCAAGGAAAAAGTAATAATGTCTAAGTATTTATGAAGAAACAGCTAATCTGGCAAAGTTAGGGTTATATCATTTATAAATATGAAATTATATGATTTTGGAGTCAACAAGCCATCACCAAAACAAGAAACTGAGAAAATGAGTTTTGAAAATAATGAGCCTGTAATTCTCACTGTTAACTTACCCAGTGACAAGCAACAGTAGTTTCATGTTAATCAGAAAATGTACATGTAGTTGCTGCACTGCAACTGTTTACTAGGGTACCAGCACCACCAAAGCCTAAGCAACAGCCATCACTGGGGACATGTGTTTGTCTACAAAATAACACTTCAGCAGATGCTCCACCTGGGTAATTGTCTATGACTTTCTGTTGGAGTACTTGTTAGCATGCACCAGCTGCCTAGATATCCACACGGCCAAGCTCAAAGTCACAGTTGAATGTGAATTTGCGGGTAGTCTGTACCACCTACCTTCCAGATAGATTTTTTTTTGAAAATTAAAAATTCATTTGTGTACAGAAAGTATACACTGTGAGACCTAATACAACACTTCAGCTCAACAAATACAAGACAAATAAAGGTGTAGACAGTGAATAATTGGGCAATAAAACAGTGCTACCTATATAAGCAGGAGTAAATGGTAACAGATAGTACAGATACAAAAAATAGAAATTGAGCTCAACTTTTATAAATGACATTGGTTTTTTTGTTCAGGTTTGGTTTTTAGGTTTTATAATGCTCAGTTCCAAATGATGTGTACATCAGGGCAGTGTTTGTTGAGACTGGGACTGCTGTCACAACATGGCATTCAGTCCCACCCAGTCACATTGTACTGACACCAGGCCAACCAGTCCTAGTACTGTTTCCTATAGTGTCAGGTGTCTGGCTACTAGACTGATGGAAAAGAGTCACTGGCTAACCATGTCCATTATTGATCGTAATACACAAACGACAAAAGGCCGACCAGAAAGGGAGAGCACCAGCTGCAGGATGTCAGAAATCACAAAGGACCCTGTCAGGAGCTGGAGCAAAGGACATGAAACGCTTCTGCTGACCAGACTGCCCAGGCAGTGTGGACAAGAGGTGAGCCCTCCGGAAACGGGCATACAGGTGACAGGCCAGGTGTTAACCAGTTCACTAGCCAGGAAAAATTGACAAGTTTGAGGTGTCACATTGACAGATACAGGGTTCAAATTTGGTGTTGGTCATTGGTCATTGACACATAAAACTTTGCAATGACCAGTTGATTTCAAATCTAGGAAGTCATATGGCCGATCATTTTTTCTCTCTGAGTTCGCTCAAGAAAATTTGTTTTTATTTGTTGAAAGATCACTGATTATCTTTGCAAGTGCACCAGTGAATCTAACAGCAGCCGCTTTCAACACGTCGGGGGACATCAAACATCATCCTGTTTCCAGCCGCTACAGTCTTGTCAGAGAGTCTAACTTACGGTGAACATGCCACCAAAGGAGTGTAAAGTTGAAAAGGGCCAGCAGACTCTTTTTGGCACTGGTGCTGCAGCGAGCCCTGATGCTAAGGAATTCAGCTGTACTTCCCTAACTGCTTAGTTGGCAAAATTTTGCCCCTGGCTGCAGTCAGCAGTCTTTAAGTCTCTCTCTCTCACTTCCTCTCCCTTCCCCCCCGCTCTCCCTGTGCTCAAGTAAAAAGTAGTTTGTAGGCTACCACTGACAAGACAGAAGTAAATCACAAGACTTGTCATGGAACTGCAGCATAGAAATGTCACATAAGAGGAGTAGGACCTCTGCCTTTTAGATTTGAAATGTATGAGCAACAAACATTTGGGTAAAACCAACCCACATTTTCTTGTCACTGGGTGAAACAGGCATGCGTACATGTGGCATAAACAGAAGACACCAGGAACCTTTATGTTCATAACGATCTTTCTTTCTTATTGGTTTTTTTTTTGGTAAGTGTTGATGTTCTTGTGTTTGTTCTTGTTTGTGTCTTGTCTTGTTACATGTTGTACCTGTCCTGACAAAGAGATAATGCCCCCAAACATTGACTTTTTGTATTTCACTGTATAGTTTTTGGTTTTGTTTTGGGTTTGTTTTTTTTTGCATGACTGCAACATCAGTAGTTTTACATGCCTGTAAAACATGAACATCTACAAATTGCTTATGCAAAGCCCAAGGACAGAATAAATCATTAAATGGTCTATAGGCAGAAAGCATTTCTCGATGGGAGGCATGAGTATACTCAACCGATTTATAACATTCAACAACCTTTCGTTATGGTAGACAATAATCTGTGCAAAAATACTTTTTCTTTAGCACCCAACATGCTGGTAATGGATTATTGAAAAAAGTACATGTATCAGATATTTTTTAAAATTTCCCATGAAGTTTCCTTTGTATAGATATTTTGGGTATTACTCTACCTTTTTTTTTTGTTTGTTTTTAAAAGAATAATTATATTTTTTTTCTGGTTACCTAGTTTTGTGAAAATCCATGCATCTGAAATGAGAAACTTTTTTTGTAATGGCTGGTGAGTTAATCACCCCCATGTGAAGACAATGTTGATGGAAATCGACATTTGATTGGCTGTTGATGCTTCATATTGAAAACAGATGTGCTCCAAGGGGAGAATTTGACTTGGTGGTTCTGCCGTCTGGATTGAAAAGGGGAGACTACTCTAGTGGTCACTAAGATCACTGGCATAAGTTTGCCATTTGGAGGGTGGGTCTTTTGGGGGGTGGGGGAGGTAATAGAATGAAAGACTTTATCAAGACATGGAACAAAAGCTTTTGAAGAAGATTAACAAGAGGATCCAAACTTTATAAGCAGCAAGTTCTCTTATTCTATTTTCAGAGACATCACTTTCTTAGAAGATTGTGTGGGACCAGAAGTTGAAGCTGCTTGTGCCAATCCTCCCAACGGTTCAGTCATCCTTCTTGAAAATCTGCGATTCCACGTGGAGGAAGAGGGTAAAGGAGTTGATGCTGCAGGCAATAAGATCAAGGCGGACAAGGCAGCACTAGAAAAGTTCCAGGCTTCGCTGTCAAAACTGGGGGATGTGTACATCAACGATGCTTTCGGCACCGCACACAGAGCACACAGGTTGGTTGGACTGTCCTTCAAACTACAGATTTGCTTTTGATGGCAGTTTTCGGCTTTGACTTGATAGTTTGCAAGAAGGAATGTTGGAGGCAAGTTCTGTGTCATCTCATTTACAGAGAAATGGGAGTTTTCTGTTCTTTCTGTGCATTTTATTTCGCAGTATGTCACAGATGTTTTCACCGTCTAGCATTGTTGTGACATATTAATGACAGATGGGAACAACCAGCAGTATGCCGTGTAAACCAGCCGTATATTTTGTGTTATCTACTAATCTAATGTGTCTGAGACAATTTATTTACATAGCATTGCATCACCATTTGACGTATACACTGTAATTGCATGGTACTATGGCATATATAACTTATTTTTGTGAATAATTATTTACAATTGGTCTGTTGACCTATTCAACAGCTCTATGGTGGGCTGCAAACTGCCCCAGAGGGCTGCGGGGTTCCTGATGAAGAAGGAGTTGACATATTTTGCCAAGGCTCTGGAGAACCCTCAACGCCCTTTTCTGGCTATTTTAGGCGGGTACGCCCATCCCCTTGTTCCAGTTCATATGTGTTGTTTCAAAACTAGCCCCAAAATATGTCTTAGCTATTTTAGATGGGTCGGCCTCACTCCTGATTCCAGTTTCTGCATGTTATTTCGAGAAAAAACATTGGCTGTTCTAGACAGGTATGCCTCACTTTCAGTTTCAGTTTGTATGTGCTGTTGAAGAACAATCAACAAATAAATCCTTGCTAATTTTGCCAGGCAGGTCAAACTTTTAGTTCCAACTTAACTGTGCTTTAAAATACTTCAGAAATGTGTCTCAGAGCTTGTAACTTGTAAAGGCAGTTTTCTCACTTAATGGTCTGCAGTAAGTAAAAATCCTGACGCCCTAGATCCAGATTGCCCCATATTCTTGATAAAGCCATCTTACTGCTTCCCGGCATATCATTAATTTCCATCATGTGACGGTTGTTCTAGTGCCAAAGTGGCCGACAAAATTCAGCTGATAGAGAACTTGCTTGACAAGGTAAATGAGATGATTATTGGTGGCGGCATGGCCTTCACATTCCTCAAGGTCATCCATAGCATGGAGGTAGGCCGTCTCACCACGCTGGAGTCTTGCATTGTCTTGTCTTTGCTGATGGCTTGTGATGTATATTTGTCTTGATTTCTGTGATTTCAATGTCATTACTAATAGTGATTTGTGACGTAAGAATACCCGTAACTTGTACACCGTTACCTCTTATTCAAATGTTTTAACATTTATTTCTTAATGGCTTATTTTTATGAGTTTTCAGTAGGTTGCATAAGACATTCATAAATTTTGTGCATATGTAATAATTCAAAATTCAAACCATGTTCCATGCTTAGTGACCTCACTAAACGCAGCTTTTGTTACTTTGTATTGCCACAGATTGGTTCATCACTTTTTGACGAGGAGGGTGCGAAGATTGTGGAGAAGCTGATGGACAAGGCCAAGCAGAAGGATGTGCAGATCCACTTACCTGTTGACTTTGTGACCGGAAGCAAGTTTGCGGAAGATGCTGAAGTCGGTTCTGCCGACATTGAGTCAGGAATACCAGAAGGTTGTCTGGTGAGTTTCATGTGTTGTGTCTGAGATTTGCCAAGCCAGTGTTGGTTTTTTTTCTCTCTTACCTTGCTAGTTTTTCATGTGGATGTCATAGCAATGCAGTAGCAAGAATATATTTTTGATAATATATAAGTGTTAGTTGTAGTAACTGTGGTGGTAACACATTCCCGATGGCATCAAAACGGCCGTAACTTTACCTGTAGTCTCCATCCTATGTACCATGGCTTGCCATGTAAACTCCATGTGTTTTAAGCAAATTGTACAGACACCTGACACTGAGAAAAACATAATTTCAACACAGTTTCAATGTAGAACTTCAGAAAAATAAAATATTTTGACCTGAAATCTGTCTGGTGTAAATTCTGTGCAAAAAGCTTATTAAAAGAGTATTCAAACTGAACACACAAGATGATGGAGGCCCATTAACTTAATACTGTGCCAGTTGGCGTGGTCAGGAAAATACTTTGTTTCCCCCTCTAATATAGTCTCTTTTGTGGTCTAAGGGAGAAAAATGGTTCGTGGCTATGAAAACATTAGTTACTTCCCTTTCCATCATACGTCTTGTTTTGAGTCACTGAAAACCCCTCGTCAGACCGCTGCCAACCTTGCAAATAGCCACTGACATAATGTGGTCAGAGCATTGTTAATGTGTTAAGTTACACTTGTAAATTATACATATATTTTATGCTGTCTTTGGTTGTTGGCTGTTCTGCCAGGGCCTTGATGTCGGACCCAAGAGCATTGAGGCTTTCAGTGAAGCTATTGCAAGAGCAAAGACCATTGTCTGGAATGGGTATAGTTGGACTTGTTTTTGTTTATGATGTGTAGATTTTCAGCTGTAATAAACAAAGTAGGAAGCATTGCTGTGGATAAGGGTTCCATGAAAGGGATACAGCCAAATTGATATGCATAAAGTATTCTCTGGTAAAGAGTGCTTTAAATAAATAAATAAACCTTCCAGTTGTAGCAGCCAGTCTTACAAGCTAGGCATGAAGACATGCATGATTGTGTGGTAATGTCTAGAGCTATATTTTTTGCATATGCAGACCCCCAGGAGTGTTCGAGTGGAAGAACTTTGCAGCAGGGACGAAGGCAGTCATGGATGCTGTTGTGAAGGCCACAGAGGCTGGTGCCATCACCATCATTGGTATGTAGTCTGAAATTAATAAGTGCTGCTTTAAGGTTAAAACAATGGCCATATGAATGCTGGCATGTGCCCACAATATTAGAGAGGTACGCTGCACGAACTGAAATCTTCCTTGGGTTCCGTGTGACAGGTGGGGGTGACACTGCAACATGTGCTGCAAAGTTTGGTACTGAAGACAAAGTGAGTCACGTCAGCACTGGTGGTGGAGCTAGCTTGGAGTTGCTGGAAGGTGAGTAGAAGGTGTTTTAGGGAATAAAAGTAATGATCTTTGCTTCCTCACCAAAGGCAAAGCCTGGAGCAAAGTTCCACACTGTTACCCACTCCCACCACACACACCTATTTTGTTCAGTAAATTCAGCCTGATCAAAGTACCTAAAGACATCAAGGAATTGGGGGGAATAGTCTTTTTTTTTTTTGCAAAGTTGTAAAAAAATTTAGACCGAGTGTACCTTAATGTACAAGTTTATTTTGCTTGCAGGGAAAGTTCTGCCTGGAGTTGCTGCATTGTCCGATGCATAAATCTGGACCAGTGCAAAGCCTGCAGTTGGTCAGTTTGTTTCAACACAAACAGGTCTCTCATTAATGTTGTGGACATTTTGCCATCAGCACTTGACTGGAGCAAGGATTCCCACCCACCTCTAATTGCTTCTTTTGTTTTTTTTAAATATTCCTCAAGACACAAATATGAAGTGCGGTTTTTTTTGGTGGTGTTGTTGGGGTGGGGGCATGTGAAGAAGAGGGGAGGTGGGTGAATATATATGGGCTGTAGTTTTTCTTTTTAATCTATGTATGGGTTTCACAGTTAATCCTAGCCTCTCTGCATTTGGAAATAGCTTTGAATAAGTACAGTTCACAAATGTTTTATTTGTGGCTCAGATTCTTTGTGCAGCTTGTGGAAATAGTTCTTGAAAGTAAACATCACTGTTTCCAGAGCATTCAAACTGTGTGTATTCATCTCTTTTTCTTACATGTTCAAACAAACCAGTCATATCTGCATCTTTATTCCACCATAGTGTCGTGCGCACCATTGGCTGAGTGTTGGCAAGATCCATCTAAAATGTGGTATGAATAATGAATTTGAGTAAACTGGTTCCCAAATTTCAAGGTACTGGACTAGAATCAAACATGACGGAATTAATTTTTAAATATTGCACTTCAGTGAGCAGATGCTTCAGTCAGTAGGTCTGGACATGACAAATCCAGTACAGTAACAATAATGAAAACAGTTTAAATTTATAAATTCAAAATATTGGTCAGTATTTGGAATGTGCTTGAAGATTTCATCAGAACACACACAGCAAAGGATGAACGACTCCATAACTCGATCATTAACAGTTCATCAGAAAACTGTTAATATGTCTAGTCAACATAAGGGTTATGAAAGAATGCTGGTACCCTTCGTCTTGAGCCTCTAAACACTGCATGTCTGTAGTCATGAGCAGTTCTATCTTCTACCATGCTCGGGCACACACACACACACACTTCAAAGCAGGTAGTAATAATCCTGCTTGCAGATCAAGAAAACTCAATCTGGGCCTTTTAGATGCCAGGAGCAAATGAAAAGTGCACAATGCACTGTGGACAAGTAATTCTCTGCCTGCAGCGAACTGTTAAAATCTTGTTTGTTCTCGATGCCTGGCAGATTGTTTTCTCTCCTTGTTTCAGTTGATCAGTTTGTAGTTTGAGGAACTGACTGAAGTTGAAGAGAGTCAACCAGCGACTTGCGGACAGACTTCATTTCTGGACAAAGCTCCAGGATGAAAATCTCTAAAAAGTTCTGGAAACGCACATAAAAATTATAATAAGTATTTAAACTGTGAACATGAAAAAGTTGTTTCTGCCTTATAGAACATAACAGGTACAGATTAATGGAATTTCAGCACAGGATTGTGCTGTAAATAGAAGTCTGCTTTCATACATTTACTTGCACGACTCCACACCAAGTGAGGTTCTGTCCAGATGTCTGAACATCAACATTCTGAAAGGTGCGACACCTACCAGTGGCAATATATGGATGTATATGTATTGCCCTAGTGGGATTGTTTCAGTCATCCTGGAAGTGGACAGAAACCCGAAAACAACCACTTGAGTCTCAAACTGCCAGCCAAATTCTTGTCCACTTGTCCACTATGGCTGGCTAGTAAACAGATGCCAACCCCCAGGCTTAGCAAGAGGAATGTTTGTTGATATAAGAAATTTCGATGTCAAGGGGAATCCATCGCCAAAGACTATATTTCACTCTTTGTGTTAGCATGGAGGTATACTTGTTGTGCAGTTAAGAAAGTGCTGATATGGTCGTACAGATTTCATATGCCTTTCAACATCTGTTATCCCACTGTGCGACACTTTGAAGTCCATACGGCACACACTGCATTACACATGATGCATGCTGACTTCCAGTCTCTTGATCACTGGGTACTTCTGGCCACCATCTTCATTATATTTCTGGTCGAGTCTTGGTTTTCATTGGGGAGGGTATACAGCAACTACTTTCTAATTCTTGTGATGCTATTTTTGAAAGAGGCAAAGGCTGTGCAAACTTTGTTCTGATTGGTTGTGTGCTGTCATGATTGTAGACAAATTTGTTCTGATTGGTTACACTAAAAAGTGAAAGTGTCTTAAAGTAAAAACAGAGACAACTGAAGCTAGGATGCCTCTCACCCGTAAGCCAAAATCTGTGTAACCACAAAATTCACTTACCGCTAACCACTCAACATGAGAAGGCACCATAAAACTCTTTAAATCATGTCTCTCACAAGAAAACTAGCTTCTGTGCATCCGTAAAATATACCTCAAAAACAAGTGACAGTTCAAAAAAGAAAACCTACCAAGCAGAATATTTTGACAATGAGCGTAACAAGTGTCAACAAGTTTCACTCGCTGTGGAAGAGCTGGCAACTCTTGAGTAAAAAATATCAAAAAAGAGCAACAACTTGTATAAACAAAGATAACATCCCACTAGTTGCTGACATACAAAGATATAAAATAACATGGTTGGTGACTTACATAAAAAAGATGCTTATTCAGAGTTTTGCTCTGAAGGACTTCAAACACCTTAATGGTTCCTCGGCGC
>SMGT01002944.1:413568-434427 GCA_004794575.1 Lanistes nyassanus
GACAGCTTGTGTGTGATGGCTTTGTGACAGCTTGTGCATGATGGCATGTGTGTGTGACAGCTTGTGTGTGATGGCTTTGTGACAGCTTGTGTGTGTGACAGTTTGTGTGTGATGGCTTTGTGACAGCTTGTGCATGATGGCTTGTGTGTGTGGATTTTCCACATGTGGAAGTGGGTGACTCAGTGCTTAGAGCGCCATCCTTCGAACCCAGGTGTTAGCTGGATACCCGTGTGCTGCACCAGACTTCCCACAAAGCTGGGAAGAGAAGGACACTGCCCTCATGATGCTGGCCCACACAAAAGTGGGGTCTCATCCACCCATGCTCCCCTACAGCCTAAAGCAGGTCACAAGACAATCTTTACCTTTTTCCCTTTAAAATCACTCCATTTATTCATCGATATTTTGTCACATGAAAATCAAGGAAGCAGCAGCTTAATGCAAGGCACTTGTTTATGTCATGTAACAGAGTGAAAGTAACATGAAAAGTAAAGGTCAATAATTTTCTCAAATACTAGTGGTGACACTTACTGAGCCATCAAAAATGACGACTTCCCAGTTGCCAACGTTCTCTGTCCACGTCTTGGTTCGCTCAATGTGTATTTCTAGTGCCCTGCGCTCTGTACGCATGACCTTCAGTTCCTCTTCCATTTCATCACGCATCTTTTTTATCTGGGTAACCAGTGCCCATGGTAACAAAAAAAAATATTTGTATACAAGTACATATAGCATTTCCTAGCTTCACCCACTCCCAAACAGTGCAGCAAATTAAGCTCGGAGCACACCATCCTATTTTGAAACTCACAAACATTCAATTTTAATCATACAAAATGCTTGTGTATACCTTGTCTCTGTCCAGTTTCTGTGACCGGAGAAGAGCTTGCAGAGCCTGAAGCTTGTTGGTTATTTTTGCATCCAGCTGCCGCAAAAGTTGTCGGGCATGGTATGACTGGTCAGCAAGCATCTCCTCATCGTCATCACTTACATCTGTTTTGTCTTGTGGTGAATCTAAAAACAGCTCATCTCCAGACATAAAGAAAGGTTCACAATATAAATCTCTTGAAGGATTAACCCAATCGTGACGCAGCCTTCGTAGCTCGAACCGTCCCCGTGGCCGCAGGATTTTTAGCCTTTTTTCAAAAATTCATTAAAAAATCCCTCAAAACAATAGAAAAATGATTTAAACATATTATCGAACTACAATAAATAAAGAAAACTCATTTCTTACCGTGTGTCTTGGACCTTGTTCCATAATTTGTAAAATCCTTTGATGGAAACACAACTGAAGTTGAAGAAATCAAAAAGTCCTCGCCATTCCTTGTACACAGTGTCACGACATTGTTTTTCTACACGCGCCGGCACGTTTTTCTCTTCATAATCACTTTCTTGGGTCTTTAAGGCACAAATACTCTTGTCTTCATCCACTTTATCATAGTAAATTTGCGAAACAATGTCATTTTGCTCTTCAGCGTGTAATTTGAAGAGTAAATCTAGCATTTCTCAAGTGACAGACCACATGTAGGGACACATCTTTCAAGTTATTACCAGAAACCAGTCACGGCAGTTTAAACACAGAAAAGGGAAGCAACTCGTGAAGAAATGAATCAGCTTTCTAATGTAGGAGTTCTTTACCTTAGACGATTAGCGATTCCCCGTAAATAAATTTTCAAAGTTGCATCGTTTATTTCCCGTATTCGATAGTAAGCGTGACCTATGCTGTATCGTTTATTCCCCATACACAGCGCGAATGAGTTAATGAAAGGCGACTCTGCACTGAAATGTACATCCCTGGGATTTAGCTGTAAATGTTTTCTCTTTTATTGGGGTGGGGGTCGGGGCTGTACAGGGGGGTCATCAAGCCAATTTCAAAACAATCTCTCCAAAATTTGAGCAGAGTTACAATTCTGACACCATAGCACTTTTGCACTGGAAAGGAAAAATTGTAGACCCAACCCATTAAGACTTTCTACATACTATTGCTCAGCTAATGAACACCTATGACCCATATGATTATGAACCAAAATCACTGATTCTGGAAACAAATTTATAAAATGTCACAGAAAAGCAGCAAATATCAAATAAAAAGACCCACTCAAGTGCAAAACACTTTTCAAATAAAGCGCTTTAGTTTATTACAAGAAAATGATTCCTCAACTCTGAGTCTATAATTCATTTCTGTTTATGGTGTACAGCTGATCCAAGAACAAAGAGGAGACTTACTTGATACTATTGACAGGTTGTCCAGATCTCCTTCCTCTTCCTCCTCCTCCTCCTCTTCCTCAAGAGATATGTACTGATGGTAAATGTCACTCACAAGAAAGGTATGATAGTGCTGCTGTTCTAACACTGTGCTCACTTGCTGCTGTGCTTCCTGAAATGGTTCTGGACCCTGAAGCAGAAAGAACATTTTTTTAAGTCTGCAACTCACTTTGACATTTACCTGGGACTTTAATGGTTTCATGTTTTCCCTCCCTTTAAGGTTATGCTTGTTTTAGGTGCTTGCATATTCAAATTTTGTACCCCCACACCCTTACATGAACACAATGTGCATGAGAATGAACTAAAACATTGCCAGCTACAGGTCCTTGTCTTACACCATGACAATGGAAAGCTTTCACGCATGCTTAAACACAGACTGCACACTGATGTTTAACTGCTCTCTAGCTCTATCACATAACCACCAGGCCAGGTGGGCGCAGTAGTTAGGGCAAGATGAGGTGTTACTGGGACCAGGTAGCTCTTGGGCACAGCTGAGATTTGGATAGCAGCCATACCTAGGTGTCCAGTGCTGGCCAGATACAGGGTTAGTTAGGCAGGGAGGAATTACGTCACAAAGACAGCTGCTGAAAAGTGTGGTGTCAACCACCAGGGCTTTGATCAGCTTAAAGAGGTGAACTGGCCAGAGGCAGGGGTAGGTCAGGTCCACTCTAGATGCCTGTACAGGTGGGGCTATGAGGGGCAAAGAGCGTGACTTAGGCTATCTCTCTCCTGGTTGGTTAAATATGTATCATGATGATGTGTGTGTGAATGCAGCAGTGTATGTATCAAAGGTTAGAATAAAAGGACTAGTCTAGAATGTCAAGTTATCTTCTGCTGAAACTTCTGTAAGCAATTTTCTGCGGGCATATTCTGCTAAGGTGGCGACTTAATCTTCTGCTGAAATTTCTGCATAATCAACATTTGAGAGTCTTGCAGAAGGCTGTTGGTGCTCAGCCTCGTTTCTGTTGTAAGCAGAGCCAAGTGTCGCCTTCAACTGGGCTCTTGTGAAGTCGTACAGTTGCCCTGCATGTCGAGAGCAAACTAGTGCTGTGTGGCAAGAGATTCTTCAAGGGTACTGGATCCCTCATGACTGGTGTGCGACTCTTGGCACTGTTCCTCTAGTCCAGAGACGCCATCTATGCTGACAGGGCAAGAAGGAACTGGAGAGCGTAAAAAGAAGGAAATCAAGGGACTGAAGACAGACAGCGGTATTGAAGCAGAAGCAGAGATCCAGCCTTGAGTGACTGTATGAAACTGAACCCCGGTGGTGGGAGTTCAGAGGTTGAAGAAGTGAAGAACCAAGAAGTGAGCACCGTGAGGTCACTGTGTGGTATCAGCAAAAGTGCTTACAATCCTTTAGTAAGGGTTATGTCCAGACGCAAAGGACACAAAGGATATGTTGTTATCTGGGAGTCATATCTCTTATGACCCTAGATATTTCATTCTGTAAATACTTTCTATCTGTAAATAATATTCTCTTTTTCTTTCACTGTATTACCAAAGACCCTTTAGTTACACCAAGACTGGAAACTAAGGCAAGGTCACTCTGACCAAGCAAAGACAATAACTCATGTCACGAAAGAGTTAGTCCCTATGGCATTCAATGCAGATTTTTCAGTTGTGCAGAATCATGTCTTTTATTTCTGTGGTGTTCTGCTGTTTCTTTGCTTACTATGTTTTACGGGGCTAGCCGTGTGAAGACTAGGGTCGTTTAAAAGAAAGGGATGGCAAATACCATTGGAAAACATTTAATACAGACATACTGTTTTAGGCTTTTTTAATACAGACCATTGGAGATGCACTGCACATTGATTATACATGTATATGGCTGTAACCAAGGCTTCACAAGGAAACCTCTCTTAACTCAATTTTCCCTTTACAGCAGTAATGGTTTACTCTGTTCTTTCATACTTTTCTCTTTACATAATACACCCAGGACAGCAAATATTGCAGTATTTACATCAAAATTTTCAGTGCACAGTTGACAGAAATCAATGTAAACCTACACTGGTCATTTATGCTTTTTAAGGTTTACAACCATGTCATGTTGGTTTTCTTTTCACTCCTCCAATTATGGATTATGTAAAATAAAGTTGAAAAGTTTTGAAGATATGCTGGTAATGTTATGATTTTATGCTAAAGAACTTAGAAAGTGATTATTCTTGAAGGTGCAATTATGTTTAACTGAATCGTATATCCATTTTATTCAGTGTGGGGGGTGAGGGGGGAACTGAGCTGAGAAAACATCACAGAAAAAATGAATACATTGAAGTAATCTGTACATAGCTTTTGATATCTACTTGATATATTTATTCTGGGTGATTTTGTAAGTCTCTATTTGCAGTCCTCTAACTTCTTTTTATGCTTCTTTTTCCATATAACAGATTATGCAGATAATAAATTTGAATAACATGGTGGTATTTTTATACCTGTCTGAAAAAATGACAATATCCTTCAATGAAAATCTTATTGAATTGTAACAGACTGGAAAATGTATGTAAATGGTTTCTCATAGTGATATGAATGGTTATAATATAAATGGCTGCTTCATATTGTAGTTTCACTGCAGTCTTATTATATTTTCTAAATCAAGTTGCATATTTGCTATGTGGGAAACAGAATGGTTCTGTAGATTTCTTAATATAAACAAACATCTGCACAAAAATCAGTTGATTTCAGTGTTGTATGTTTCTGTATTTTTCATTCATTGTAGCTGTACATTATTACAACAACTCCATCATCTCAGTTAACTTAGTGCATATAATATGAATGATCCGTAAGTATATAAATTAAACACTGTCAATAGTTACTGCTATTTAAGTTGCTCTTTACAGGTAAAACAACTGTGTGCCAGACATTTTCCCTGACCATACCATTCGCTACAATACTGGTGTCAATGGCCAGCTGCCATTTTGTTGTGATTAGTTCTGATACTTTTTTCAATGCAGCTTTTTGCACAGAATTCATACCAGATGGATTTCAGGTTGAAATAATTGTATTCCTTTCGAGTTTTACTTTCCAACTACATAGAAATTATGTTGCTATCGCTGTGGGTTTTTTCTACATTTTTTAAAACATACACAGAGACTGCAGGGGAAGCCAAGGTACATACAATGGAGACTATGGGCAAAGTTATGGCCTCTTTCATGCCATCGTTTGTGAGTTAAACATGTGACCTTTATTGTGCTTTATTGGTGAGACTGGATTATCCAGCCAAGAAATATATGGTGTGCAGCCCTGCGGCTTTTTTAATTCTGTTTTGAAAATCTCTTTCCATAAAGCAAAGTAATTTGTATGCACTTCCTAGCATCATCATTTTTGTCCGGGCACTAGTCATTGACTAGTAGTCAAAATGCATGAAGCATTTTACACCTTTTTTTAAAAGGCTGGATCAAATAAATATATTCCCATATGCCATCTGTGCTGCAACTTAACTTTAACCTTCAGATGATGAAATACTTACCCCATTGCCTCGCAGAAACCTCTCTATGCCCTTGAGTGTGGCCTTGTCTAGAGGAAGGCTACTGGAGCTGGTGGCCAGGTACTGCTGGAAAACCTCGTTAGCCAGGTGGTACTGCACCTCCTGAACAAGAACATGTGTTTAACAGAGTGAAGAAGACCCATCACCTACAACAAGCGTTTCTCAGTTAATGATTTTATCACTCCTTTTATCTCAAGGACTGGATTCAACTGTGATGGTTGATTGAGAAGAAGATGATTTTAATATATAACTTCCTTTCAGATATGAAGCATTATTATAAGCAGCATTATCTGCACTTTTCATTCAAAATGAACTAAAGGTCATGTCATCAAGCTATTAGCAACCCAACTGGAGATTTAACCAAACTCACCTTGCTAGCTGACTGCAAGGTTTCCACATCATTCCAGAACCTATGAAATAAGTATTTGTAATAGAGACAGAAAACACTAACTGCCAAGCAGTGTTAAAGAATAACCAACAATGAACATGCTATGCAGATTTGAACTAACAGGTTAGTGTAAGTAACATTTACAGATATTCAGATATGCTTAAATGATTACATATAACTGCAAATGTCTTCAGTAAATCTATGAAAAACTTGTTTATCTAGAATGCTGCAAGCTGATTTTTACTTTATGGATTTTTATGGAGCTTTAAGAAAAATATCAATTGGTATTTTCTTATGAATGGCAATGCTGAAATCATTCCTATCAATTTTTTATATTAAAGGCAAGTTTACTGAATGATGTCAGCTTGTCTCTTTGGGATGTCTTAACAATGAGACAAATTATCTCAAAGACCACAGAAAATGAACTTGCCTTAATAAAATGTCACTGCCATCTTTTTCAAGAAACCGCATGAAATGTTCTCTAGCTTTTGTTTTCTCCATGATAACATGAAAAGACAAGACCTGCAATGAAATAGCAAACAATTATGTCAGTAATAAATAAACGGTAAGGGTCTAGCTCACGATTTTAAGGGGATTACCAACTGAATTAAATAGAATAAGTCATCCAGACTATACCTTCTGCCCAGGCAAGGAAATATCTTTGGTAACTGCATCGGTAGAAAGTGATTCACTCCCTCTTCTTCCCAGCATCTGTATCCTCTTCTCAGCCAGCTGTTTAGCCACTGTCAGCTTGTGAAAACAAAATCAGCTGTTACTAATGCTTATCTATGCCGTCACGTGGCAGGTGGTAACAAAATCGTCAGCTCTGTTGCCGTGTTAGTCTTTGCTCTCAGCTGATAATTCAAAAACTCTACTTGTTACTCCTTCTGATCGCCAAGGGCCAGTTTGGGACAAGGCACCACAGCTTTGTTGCTAAAAGACATGCACTTCATACACTGTCTTAGCAGATCCATTTTGCATTATTAAAGCCATCACTTGGTTCAAACAAATGATTTTGCAACCAGGATTTTTTCTTAATAAAGCTTGTTGGCTACATTTTGATGATGATGCAATTTGTCATTATGATTGTAACATTCAAATACATTCAAAATGCCTTATCCCATAATCTTTGTGATAGCAGACCCCTCTATACCAATTATCCATCTCCCACCCAATTTGCACCAGCACAGAAACACACTATAGTATAATGAACGAATTGTACCTGATTTATATAACGCTTCAAGTTCCGTGCCTTCAAAAGCTCTCCTTTTGCTGTGTTCTTAGGAGAGCTTTCTCGATCTTTCAAAGAAAAAAAATCGCTGGTTGTTTTCTCAATTTAAAAAAAAAATCAGATGAGACCTGATGAGATGAATAGTTATGCAATATGCGGACTATAACTGAGAAGGATTTTTATGATTTATGCAAATTAACATAATCAACATCTTTTCCCCATTCTGCTTATTCATGGTCTAACAACATTCTGTCTTATTATTAGCAGTTTTCTTTTTAAGTTCATGAAGCAGAAAACCATTTCATTGTCAGGGAAATGCAACCCCCTTATGCATTTCCTTGACACACAGCTAGAAACATGTTGCAATGTCACCATTCATTCACTGCTCCGATAGCAACAATGTTACATCTCACCTGCAAGCAAAGTACACCAACCCTGCCTGTTCTGTCAGAATTGTCCTCAAACCACTAAGTCATAAATTCTGCAATCCGGTCTAAGGGGAAACAAGTTACTGTTAACATACAGATTTTCTAGTGCACATAGGGAACAGCACCAACTGTGAACAGTTCAGTTTAGAGGATTATTCACTCTGCATAGAACTGTGTACAGAATTTGGGAAGTAAACATAGTCTGCCGTTGATTAGCAGAGAGGAATTACAGTGAATTGCCTCGGACAGTTCACCATTTCGACTCTTGAAAAATTAATGAATTAGTGGAAGCCGAATGACAAACCACAGATTTACCCAGCTAATTGTTTGACTATGTACCTCTTGAAAACTGATATGTTAAGTCGTAATTGATTTTGTGGACAAAAGAATTGCTGACGTATGTGAACCCATTATATGAAAGGTTCTAATTCACAGTCCTTATATTGAAGTACTATTTATACATGTATACTTTTGAATGTTTGAATTTTGAATGTTTAAACATGCTAGTCTGATTGATTTGTAGAACTTTGATTGTGTGAGTGCTGTATGACACTGATTGATTTAACTTAATTGATTGCACTGTGCAAAAGTATAAGAAACTCTCCTTAGCTGTATTTGGTTAAGTGAAGACTTTGAAATTTTGCTCACTAGATCAGAAAGCTGAGTTTTAGTCAGAAACTGCTGCATTCTATTAAAATCTCATGTGGCTTCCCTGCCGGCAGAATATCATATAGTTTAAGAAATTGTGGAACAGATTTAACGGAAACAACTTTATAGTCATTCAGATTCATTTAGCTGCCTTATTTAATGAAAGTGATAATCTTTAATAAGACAGTATTGCTGATCCACCTAAAGGCATTAAGCCGAAAGAAACTTGTTGTAACCATGTATAAGTGGCTAGGTATTTTCTTATGGGTCGTGATAAATTAATGTTTTCCTTAAATATAGAGGAGCTTTAACTTCGGTTGAATTTCAAAGCCTTTAACTTGGGAGTGATTGAGAAGTGTGTCAGTCGGTTGAATTTCAAAGCCTTTAACTTGGGAGTGATTGTGAAGTGTGTCAGTCGCAGGGTTGGTACAAGACAAAACTTAGCGATTTATCTGCTGGGACAGGGAGAATTCTTTCTATCGCAGCAGGTAGGTCTCTGACTGGCCTTTTAATAAAGTTACCCACAAGCATGAATAGACAACATGCATTGATTCTCATCTATTCCTTCATGGTCATGCAATAAAGTCTCTAATACAGACCCGAGTTGATTCCTTGGGCTTTCTTCAAGTTATTGATGGTTGTGGCTTGCATAATTTCAGAAATGATCTTGTACCTAGACAATGAACAATGGACAAATAACAATCAGAATGCACAGTCTGCAGAGAGAGAGTGACAGAAAGACAGAGAGATGCAAAGGAAGGAGGGAGAGGGAGAGAGAAAGTGTGTGTTGGTTTTATTTTTTCATACATGCACATTCAAATATGATAATTTATGTAAAAGCATGTCAGTAGGTCTTTTTTGTAATATCTGATTTAAAACAAAGGTTTCCGTCACAACGAAAGCTCTAAGCACCATTACCCATAAGTGGACTAAATAGGTATATTTGCTATAGTTGCTGTTCAAACACTAAGAAATTTGAGAACATTTACTGCATACAGTTTTTTATTGAATGTCTGTAATTTACACATTCATATATTCCATGATTAAAACTAGCACTTTTTAGAAATCTGCAAAGCTTAGTAAAATTACACAATTTCAAAATAACTGTCAAGACGAATATTGATTTTCTTCATCTCTGCTATCAAACAGATACGCTCCTGCCAATATAGAACTGTCTAACAAAGGTTGACATACCTCATCTGCTGCAGCTCTTCAATGCTGTCAGAGCTGTCAATCGTTTTAACAAAGTCCTCGTACGATGCAGCATAAGTGTAGGTACGCTTTGTGTCAGCAATCAGCTTCTCTTGTCGAGTAATATACGCCAAAATTTTTTCGTTGATATAATCAGGATCACACAGCATGTCTACTGTCACCTTCAGCACTGAAGAAAACATTTAAGAAAAAGCAGTCTGCAGTAAGACTGCTGATATAATACTTTACCACAAATGCCAAGAATGAGAGGGACGTAGAATGATACAAAACAAGAATTTCAAAGATTAGTTCATCCATAGTATAAGTACATAATGTAAAAAGGTATATACATGAGGTTGTGATTAGAATTTTCACAAAATGAGCTGTCTTGGCTAAGGTTTTACTGGGTTTTTTAAAGTAAGCAAATAGTTAAATTTTTAGACATTAGGGTGTTTTCTAAAACACGCAGGTATGAGCTCATTACGTTTGTAACAGGGTCGAGAGGTAGCTGGTCTGTTACTTTCTCAGTTGTGGCAATGGCTCTCTCATCCTTCCACTCTGGACACAGCAAGAAGTTGTCTTTACATCTTCATGAAAACTTTATTCTCTCTCGCCTCCCTGTGAGAGCACAGCAACTAAAGACTAAATCCTTGCTCGAGGGACTAACTCGAAGCGCTCCATCTGAATTCCGAATCAACTGACCGCGTCTACTTTTCCTCGCTCGTTTAACCACGCTCCCCGCACATTGTCGCTGACCTTTCGCCCCCGCCTCCCGCTGATTCTCGGCCCTGACCACCCCTCTCTCTAAGTGGCCCTACCCTTCCCTAGCCACCTTGGGTCAGGGACTGGGTAGACACAGATACCCTTTGTTTCATTCTTGAGTAACAGACGACCAGTAAGGCGCATGATGCAACTTCCCACGCTATGCCGGCTAGAACAGATCAGGGGTCGACTGGGTGGGCGCCCGGGGGTTACGTAATCACCACCCGGCTACACGTTCATGATTAAAGTTATTGCAGTAGAATAGGTAGTGGAACTCGTCACCAACATCGTTTCTGCTATAAAGATCACAGTCTGTCCTCCTAGGCCTTTGATGAATTCTGTCTGACTGGAATGGAATATTGTTCAATGTTTGAAATTAAGTAGTGGTATAGACTGGTTAGGTGGTAATATTTTTGTCATGGAAATGCCTACCCATTAAGGATTTTCCTGACAAGAAGTTAGCATCATTTTGCAACATTGCCATTCATGCTGGGGTTTGATAGGAACACTGTTGCATCTTGCCTTCAAATGAACTACAGCAACCCTTTCAAATCAAAATCTACACTGTTTGCAAGAACTGAACAGCTTTCTTCACATGCACTCACCAATCATTCTTTTATTCATAGACAGTACCTATTGTACCTCTGTCTGATAATAAATCCGTACCCTCAAAGAAGGATTGTACTGAACTACTTTGTTCAGCATTGAAGAACTGTCTCTCCGCTCATATCTTGGAACTGGGAACTTGTGAAATGAACAATGAATAAAGTTTAAAGAAGAGAACTATTGTGATTTGCCTTGGTCAATTCACACTATATCGACTCTTGTGTAGTCATTTTGATTGATGTAATCCAAAGCGACTAACCATGGCTTTATCTGGTTAACTGTTGTTGACTCATTAGGTCCCAGACAAATCTTTATTTGAGCCAAATCACGGAAGGTGATTCTCTAATTAATGCATCTTGCATTGATTTGCCTAGATCTATTTCTAGCGGGTATTGATCCACAACTTCTTCACTCAAGGCAGTGTCTTTATATGTCTAGATAATTGGTAATTTCATGTCTGTACCGTTAATTGTTGAACTATATAAGTTGTGTGGATAAACTATCCTGATTGTTGCATTTGTGTGGAATAAAAGGAATCTGCTAACTGTAATGTCAGAATGAACGTTTCAAGAATTCTGGGTGCTACATCTGTAGGCTGATCAGACAATTTTATTGCACCTTGATATAATCTCTAGTCAGTATCAAGCCAGTGGATAATGAATTCTTTTCAAAAGATTTGTGAAACATATGTAATTGTCAGGAAACCCCCTTATTTTAGCTCCAGTTATGTTTGGCTCTCTCCTCGGAAAGTTAAGAAAAATTCATTAATAAGACAGGATATTCCACCCAAAAACAAATAAATTTAGAAATATCACTGAACAACTACTATTGGAAAGAAAATTCTTGATTGTCTTGTTGATTATTCTCCTCTTAATATTATAAATACAACTTTACAACTTGAAGGCAGTGGAATCTTGTCTTGCTTTGAGTAGGGAGTGTATGCGAAGTGCGTCAGCAGAACGGAAGAGACAAGAGGAGATACCACTATCAGCTGGCAAAGACCGTATTCTCTCTATTGCAGTGGACAGGTCTCTAGTGGACCCTTTAACAAGGTGACATATCAACATGACAAACATGCATAATTAACAACACTCACATGTTACCAGCCCTGTCCTTTACAATTTTCAAGTAAGACTCAAATTTAAAAGATTTTTTAAACATTCTGCAGTCCATGTACATGTCTTTTACATTAATTTCACCATACCAGTTCTGAATAAACTAATCTTGCAGAGTTCTATCAACTGTTTTTTTGAACCAGTCATAAGTACAAGGGAGACTGCTCTGAGTGGTCCATAAACTACACATAACCAAGATTTTGGAGTACACTAGAACCTCTATTCTCTGTGCTTTGATTAACTGTGAATTCAATTAACCCAATGCTGCCACAGGCCTCCTAACTCGTGCCTCTCCTGTAGATGCATACTTTTCAGTTTTTGTCAAAAATGCATAAAAAAACAAACAATCGAAACATTATTTAAACTTGGTTGCAAACACCAATAAACAAAGAAAACTCATGTCTTACTTTGTTTTTTGGACTTGTTCTGTAATTTTTTAAATCCTTTGAGAGCAACACAACCGAAGTTGAAGTAATCAAAGAGTTCTCATGATTCATTAAACAGTCTGTTCGATGCTGTTTACCCCATGTGCTTGTTCGTTTTTCTCCTCCTAATCATTCTCTTGAGTCTTTCAGGCACAGTACTGTTGTCTTGATCCACTTAATCATCATAAATTTGCAAAACAATGTCATTTCCCTCATCAGGATGTAATTTGAAGAGTAAATCTAGCATTTCTCAAGCGATAGGGCACATATTGATATGCGCTTTGCAGCCATTTTTCACTCACTTGGAACTGTGGACGAAAACCAGTCTAAACATCAGTTAAACCCATGATCCAAGGGAAGTAACCTATGAAAAAATGAATCAGCTTGCAAATGTAAGAGTTCTTTACCATAGACCATTAGCTGTTCCCTGGTAACTAAATTTCAAACATCAGGCTAAAATTTTGGCCAAGTATCAGAGACCACAGCGCTGACTCTGGCTAGGCAACTAGGCATGCAATGCCGTTAGGTTAACGGTGCCCTTAAAATAAAAACAAACAACAACAGACTTTTTTAAAAAAGTCAATGAGGGCGTCTGGAAAAGGTAAATATATGTATAAATTGCTTTCCAATTGCATCTGCATGCACAGTACATGTACCGGTCTTCATGATTTATAATAACGTTGCTAATCTTATGTCAGGTCAGAATAAAATAGCTACGATTTTTGTCGTTTTCAATTATCCATGACTTTTGAGTATCTGGAAGAAGGCAACCGGTCATTAGTCCGGATAATGAAGGTACGACTGTATAGATTTAACACACTGAATACAGCTTGAAGTATGCTTCCTTTTTTCATGTATTTGTGATAGGTTTCTGTACATAATGCTAGAAAGTTCATTATTATTGCTTGGGCAGACTAGTTTAAAGTTACTGTAACTATTATCATGCAGTTTTCTTCACATAAAATTTAGGAGATAATGGGGCCAGGTTGTAACTTGTATTTCAACTGATAACTTTTGCCAACTTTTTACGAAACTCCCATTCACAAGATCAGAAATCTTCAAGTATTTATTAACAATCATAATACTAACCATCTACAATGATATCATGGAATTCAAATCTGTCAGCACTTACATTTATTTATAAGCATTTTTCATTCACAGGTAAAATTCAAAGCTCCCACTAAAAAATATAATCTTTGGTAAACGTTGGAAAACAATGAGCGTGATCTAACATTGAGAATGAGTCTTGGTATTGAAGATGGTATATCAGTGTGTTGTAGGAAGTCGCAGTAACATTAAAAGCGAAAGCTTGTTATGTCTATGTAGTGTTTTAATACTTTAGTTGTTGTTAACACACTGGAATCGGGGTGGGCAGTATGCTCCGTTTGCTACTGTTCATAGCATAACGTTCAGGGGGGTTCACGTTTTTTTTTTTTACAAATTTTTACGTCAAAAGAGATTCGTGGACAAGGGAAGTAACTGACGTTTCCAATAGTAGAATCATTTTTCTATCAAGTTTCCTCCCTTAGACCATAAAGTAGACCACATTTTCAAATCTGTACCGCCAGTTTCGCACCAACTGTTTAGTCGTGAGACAAAGACCAGCTGCCATATAGACTTCAGCGTCTCTCCATCAGACAAGCGCTGGATTACAACTGTTTCTTTGTGTGGTTGCTGATACCTTGCATCCTGGATAAACTCCTGCCATTTATGGATAATTTCCACTTGTATTATGGATTACAAGGGCTGCAAACGGCTGTAATAGGCGAGTGTTTCATGTCAATGGTCCACTGAGTGCACTGAGTGGAACTGTTTCAAGACTGTGTTTACATCACTTTGGTTACGTAATTCAACACGTCTTCCACAAACGGATGGATTTCGGGTAGGAAAAATCTTATTTTACTTAAATTTATCTTTATAACAACGTTTAAATGATACTTTTAACTTTAACAGTATTTTTTTTTTACAATTTTTCAAAAATCGGTAAAATCACCCCAACCGCTGCGATTTCAGTGACGTCGCGCATTGTAGGACGCACGAATCCGTTGTGTTAATCCATGTAAAACGCAGTGCAACCTGTATATTCCTGGGATATCATGCTATGTAAGCTTCCTGTTATTATTAGTTCCACATTTCTCACATTGAAACTGTGATGTGATGTTTGTGATGACTCTGTACTCGGTGCACAATCTTTGAAAACGCAGTGTTCTCAACACATATATGCACACGGTGTGTACTCTCAGTACCTGTATGACTGCAAAATCTTCTAGGAATGGGTAGACACAAGAATGATAACAATCTCTAATTTCAAATATTCTGTTCTAAAAAGAGACTATAAGAAGAAAAGGAGGAAGGGAAAATAAATCAAGGGGAAAAAGTCAATGGAAACAAGCGTTTGACTTCTTTTCAATTTAATCATGGGGAAAATGTCAATGACAATTTTTCATTGACATTTTTGCTGTTGACTTTTACATTGACTTTTTTCCCTACTATCTTGCCCAGAATGGGACTGGTTTATGTGAACTACGAGAAAAGATTTCAACAAAAGGAACACGAGAACTAAAGCATGTTCATCAAATTCCCCGACAACATTAAGGTCATGGAATGTCCTTTACCTTACCTTACCTGGATCATCGAACTAACCTGATGTAGTAATAACTTCTCGAAGCAGGTGCCGAAGGTGATCCGATCGAGAGTATGATGAAGGCAGAAGGAGCAGAAGTGCTGCCTCACATATCTGCCGAAGGCATTCTTCTTCACTTTCTTCATCTCGTAGCCAAGGGTGAAGCTGGAAACTGCTCAACTCAGTGCCTTCTTCATCCCTGTCGATAAATGTGGTATTAGAGTGTGACAGGGGCAGCCATCACGGAGACGGTTTTGGCCACCACACTCACAGCGACAGCATACGCCAGGGGCAGTATGGGTCAAGTACTGCCAGCAACACGTGGCTGTGGCACACTGTGTCATCTTACAGCGTGCTGTGCAAGGCTCACTCTCTTTAAACATTTCTATATCCTTCTAGGACAGTTGCAGATACTAACAACTAACATATTCGGATTCTATTGAAAATACTCTTTCGGTAGATACTAAACTCACCCAACGTCTTAATAGATTAGGTTAGTTTGTAGGCATATTTCTTATCTTTATCTATTCACATTAGCTAGTTAAACTGCCTTTTAACGTAATTATCTTTATTTCCTTCTCACTCTACTTAACTTTATTTAACACTAACAGGAAGAGCAAAGCGCACTCTAGTCACTGTATATTTTCATGTCCTTGTAGGTATATTCTTTCACTTTTTATTCTAAATGTTGTATGTGTAAGAAACACAAAATGAGGTATCCTCCTCACTTCCACCTGCCAGCTTCTGCCGTAGCTGGCAATGGCTCCATTGTAGCTCGCTCCCACCTGGTAAAAGTGGGGTGCGTGCCAGACAAAGTAGAGTCCCGAAGTAGGGTGAAGCAGGAGGAGGACGAGAGAAAAGATGTAGCAAAACAGTAAAGTGCAGTAAACCGTGGGGTGGCGGAGCATGTAGGGCAGCAGCAGCAGTGGCGGCCCAAAATAAAGTACGCAGAGGGCGTGAAAAGAACAAAACCTGCCTTTGTTTGAAGGAGAGAGAGAGAGGAAAGTTGCGAAGTGAACCCGCTTCATCGCAAGAGGAAAACATCTTTGTGCCACAAAAAAGGATATTGCAAATTATTAAATGTGGTATTAGAGGAAAACATCTTTGTGCCACAAAAACAGGACATTATAAATTACTAAGAAATCAAAAATCAGTTTAATGCCAAAATATAAGTTATCTGAATCAAACAAACTGGCGTTAGACTAGTTAGATCAATAGTCTAGAGTTAGAAAATTAAGATCTGGCTAGCCAGTCAAGTGCTGTGGTTCTTGAATTATGCTCCAGCTGAGAAATCACATCCACAAACTGACACCAGAGTTTCCAAATCCAAAGTTCAGCCTTTCGTAACAGACAACAACACAATTGCGAACCAGAAATCTCACACCAGAGTCTCCAAATCCAAAGACAAACCCATCTTTTTGTCAGAGACAAAACACATCATCTTACAACAGCCTGACACCAAAGCATCCAAATTCAAAGAAAACAACAGATCTTTTGCCCAGAAACAGAACATGTGCTTCTACTAGGGATGAACTCTATAATTCCATTTGTGACATTAGTGTTTCTCAATGCAAAATCACTTCCTTCTGCCACTCTGACAAAGTAAAAAATGATGACCACATATATTATTAGTGTAAAACTATCAATTAACAGGGTGTGCGGTGGGTGGGTAGATGGGGAACAATAACAATGATGAAAAATTATGATATACAAAAATACCTCTGCTGTGCAAGACGAATATTCTTGAAGTGATCATGAAGAATGTCCATCACATCCTGCGTCACAAAAGTGACAACATCTATTCCAGCCAAGCGGCAACTGATGTTGTCAATCAACTGCCACATTTCTGCACTATGCAAAAGAGAATCACAAAGAAATGACATAACAAATGACGTGACAAAGTGGACATAAACTTCATGAGAGTGACACAGATATTACTGTAGCGTAATGAAGGAGTGATACACCACACCGTGAAATCTTTGGCAGATTCTGAGATTCGTTTTGATGAATGGGTTAAGCTTGTTGTTTGGTTTGGTTTGGTTTTTGGTAACAAGGTGCCATAAATGGGATGCAAAGTGCTCCAACACCTCACTCTTTAAGTCACTAAGCCAGATTCCTCACTTAAACACTAAAATGCTTACCCTACCCTAACCCTAACCCTAAAGAAATAACACAAACACTTCACCTTCAGCTTCAGCCCTAATCATGGACACTAAACACAATAACCAGATAAGCTGGAAAATAATAAGATAGACTTCGGCAGAAAATACCCAACTGTGACTCCTTTATGTCACCCTTCTAAATACACATATATGTCACATGTATATGTCACTCTTTGATTCTGTTACTTGTCTGAACAGAGCTCCCCGTTTCTCTCACTCACGAACACACACCCACTAACCTTCCCCCCGCCCGCTCCCAAACACACACAAACACTCATGGTTATAATGTGTGGTACCAACTAAGAGTTTTCACTATATTCATTAAGAGATATCATTCTGAATTGTCAACTTTAGTATTCATTTTGACCCTCCAGTTGCAAATTGAAATAAATGATAACTCATTAACTGTGTAACCTAATGTTCAAGCTGGTATGTGGTTATACAATATCTAGAGGGAAATAAAAATCCAAGCCACTAGCTCAGTGAATCCCAAGCTGGTCTTATTATTACTAACATGGCTGAGTCCATAAGAGTCTGTTGGTCTTGACTCAGATCTGTGTACCACTTAAAGATGAAGTCTCTCCATATATACTCCAAAACCTCTTGCAGCGAGTTATCCAAACTCCTAGAAATAATGGTCTTTCTAGAAACCCGAGGCTTCAGTTCTTTCTTCTTCTGAAAAATAAAAATTGTTGGTTTAAATAAACATGTTTATTTAATAATAATAGTCTTTGAATTAATCCAATCTGTATTTCACTGCATGCTACATTGCTGACGGTGACTGGATATGCATGCATTTTCATTTATTGTGTTGCCGTTACTACATGTTTTATACAATTTAAAACAGTAAATCACAAACCATGATATACTAGCTGTAATTTATTATCCATACACTTTAAACATTAATTAAATCTCTGTCATTCGAAAAAACTACACCACTTTCCCATACCATTATACTCTCCAGGACTTCGGCGACATTGTGGTGTTGACGTGGGTCCTCTGATGTTCTGGCTGCGCGGCAGAAGTCACCTCTTAAAAGAGTCCATTCTACCGAGTATACAATTCCTGCCACTATAAGAACTAAGTACAGTAACAAGTGCAGCAACGGTATCGTATATCCCCAGCACCACGACACTGCTGCTGCGGCTCCTACGGTTACTGAGAACCACCACAAATTCATGGTTTATTTACTATGATGCCATTAATCAAAGCTTTCAATGTCTCTGTCTGTCCCTGGGAGTCAGTAGATCTAGTTCCATGCAGTGATCGAGGCAGTGACAATCACAATGAAATGACTGAATCAGTGAATGAGTGAATCCAGTGATGTAAATGGTTTAAGCTTCAACATTAAGTCATTTTACAAACAGTTATTTAGGTGCGATTTCTTGATGGTGAAACTGGATGGATTTATATTTATACAGTGTTTTATACTGATAAAGATGAATAATTTAATTAATGAAGAAACTTCTGCTCCACACCAAGAAGTGAAGAACACCGCCACAGCCTCTTTTTACCAAAGGGAAAGCACCTCTACGTGTATTTATGTCCCCTTTGTTATTGTAGGCCTTGGAAATGAGGAGTTAACTCTTGCGGTAGTCGGGGAAACTCATAATGTTAGTGTTTTGACGGAAGGTATGTTTTCATTTGATGCGGATATTAGCAATAAGTCATAGGTAAACTGAATAAGAATTTTGAGAAGTAGAAATTACTAAGTATTCGTTTTTGAAAGGAAGACTTCACTTTGAACAGTCTCTGATGTGCTGATGAGGTCGGTGGTGATCAGTCATCAGTGATATGCTCATGCTGTTCTCAATCTCAGTTCTTAGACTTCTTACCCTAGCTAAGTAAACTCTGAAGTATAAGGTATAGGCCAGTGCTTACTACATAGCGTTAATCCACATTTTACAGTGCTACCAGTAAGATCTAAAGATGGTCATAGCAATCAGGGATCATGCATTATGCATAATTATTTTCCTGTCTCAGCGACTTCACTTAACAAGTCTATGAAATTGTTACTCAGCTAGTGAACCAGGAAGCCCCTGGCTTCCCTGGGCTTTGTGCCAAGATTATGCTATCAAAACCAGTCGGTTTATTGATTTTCTGTTGAAATAAAAACTTTTGATAGTGGCCGTTATTATCAGCAGTTAGAATCTTGTATGTTATTAGTAAAGTTTCATCTGCCGTTAACAACGGTCAGCAGTTTCTGTACCCATACATCCTACGTAGTAAAATACATCTCGAGGTCGGTTTGCTGTACCATTATTATATAACAGAAGAGAGCTGGATCAGACCTTTGTGGAGTTTCTGCTCATTGTCACAATGTCAGTGAAGATAGTCCAGAATATTACATTTGCTCAGCTGAAGTGAAGTCTGCACCATGCTAGATCGGTGAGAAGGACTTTCCTTTGTGTTGATTGAAACAGTGTTCAGATCAGGTACATTTTAGTGACAATTTTTGTTCATCTGCTGACAGCAAAGACAAATACAGTAAACCCTCAGTTACTAGAGCGCCAGCAACCAGCACTCTCAAGCAGCCAGCCAAAAAAAAAAAAGAAGAAGAAAAGTTGAATATATTGATTACAAATCAAAATCAATTTCTAGCAGAGATGTAAGTTTAAACTCGTGTGCCATTCAGTAGGTAACCCCATGCTTTGTACCTTACATGTTTGTCTCCCATTTCTGCCAGCTCACCAAGTGTAAACATACTGATCAGTTAGGATCTATTGTTCTCATCCAACCCAAGTATGGTAAAACAAATCCCAAGTAATTTAAGTTTGTCATTGTCTTAATTTGTTTTTAATTATTGTATTTCAACACTGATACCAAGTGAATGCAGAGTTTATGGTATGCTATAGTATGGGAATAGCATTAGGCCTGTTTTAATAGTAGTTTTCTACCAGCCAGAAAATGCATTTTTCTGGCATCTATCATTCCCCATGGGTGGTGGTTAACTGAGATATATTGCAACATAGCAATAAATATTTGCTTGAGTCCCTTATAGTTCTGTGTTATACAAATGTATTTTTTGCAGTGAGCAAGGGGTGGTGTGTGTTCCAGTAAGGCTTACCATTCTAGTGTCTTTCAGAATGTCAAACAAAGCCAGAACACAAAGGCTTGAAAGCACTACTGAGGATGCCAAATCTTGAGTGACCATTTCATGTGTCGTGAAAAAGCTGAAGGTAGATACAATGAGGTTCAACGCTAAAGAGCTGGCTTTAATCATGCAGCAGATCAGTACCGTGGACAAAGAAGGCATTCTGTATATGAAGGAACGACAAGACAGTATATTCAAAAAAAGTGAAGGTACCCAGATTGTAATCTGTTAACAGCTGCTTCTTACATAACATTTATTGCCCTAAAGTTAGACTTTAGACAACATGGAGAGAAAATGTCAACAAAACTCGAAAAATGTCCACTATAAATTTCATTGAAGTAAAATATTTATAAGTTTCAGAAGTTCTTTGGAATGGTTACATTATTTTTGTAATATTTTATTATGAAATTTGAAATTTCATTTTTTTTTACTTGAAGTCAAAGTTTGTT
>SMGT01002944.1:435642-451036 GCA_004794575.1 Lanistes nyassanus
GCGGTTAAGCCATCAGTGTGGGGTATGGATGTGTATAGGGATGTGACGTCAAGGGTGAAGAGGAGGGTGGGTGTGAAAGTGTGGGAGGAATTGAAGTGATCCAGGAGTGTGAGAGTGTCTGTTGTGTCTTTGATGTAGGTGGGGACCGACTGGACGATGGGCTGGAGTATAGTGTCTAAATAATGGGAAATGTTCTCTGTGGGGCAGCTACAAGCAGAGACAATAGGACGGCCAGGGTTTTTAGTTTTATACATAAAAATACATAAAACTAACAACCCTGGCCGTCCTACTCACTGTCCCTTAGTCATTTTCCTGCTGTCCAGCCTATGCGCCACATCTACTGAAGCTAAGTCTTTTTCTTCTGTTTTCGTTGTTGTTGTTTTTTTCGTCGTTTTTGTGTCGTCCTGATGAAGGGGTAGTGCCCCGAAACATGTAGATTGTCTTTGTCTTTGTCATGTCTTAGCTTGGTCCAGTTCCCTTGTTTTAAATTCAAAGTTTGTTGACAGCGAACACATTTACTCTCCACTCTCTTTCTTTTTCATTATTTAAATTTTGCCAAATATGTTTTAAAAGCAGTATTTTTGCTCGTCTAAACCATTTAGGCATGAGATCAATAGGTATCAGGTAGGGAAAAACCTCGGATGCCAGGATTTGTACTCGGGTTTTGTGTTTTTGTTGCAGTCTATGTTGACAGATACTGCAAACTCAAGGGAAATCTGTTATTTTACTTTAAGAACAAAGAAACTGTAAGTAATGCTGATTATAAAGTAACACTGCATTGACTCATTAAGTTAAATGTAGCCTTGAAGCATTCAACACCTTATGGATAGGTTGTTCTTATTGTCAGCCAACCATATAGGAAGACTGCATATAGTCATAACGTCAGACATTTATTTGAACTATTCAACAGTTTGTGGATAGGCCATTATTGTCAGGTGTGAATAGGTCATTCATTATTGTCAGTTGTGGATATGCCATTCATTACTGTTAGGTGTGGATAGGCCATTCGTTAGTGTCAGGTGTGGATAGGCCATTATCAGGTGTGGACAGGTCATTCACACACTATAGTCAGGTGTGGATAAGCCATCAGGTGTGGACAGGTCATTCACTGTTGTTGGGTGTGGATAGGCCATTTTATACTGTCGAATGTGGATAGGCCATTTGTTACTGTTGGGTGTGGATAGGCCGTTTATCATTGTCAGGTGTGGATAGGCCATTATTGTCAGGTTTGGGTAAGCCATTCATTCTTGTCAGGTGTAAACACATGCACAAATTTATGTATTTATATGTTCATGTTTCATTAATCTGTTGTACTTGATGACATATGTTCTATAGCTTTTCATTAACTTTTTCCCCTTTCATTTTGTATCTTGAAGCATATGAAACATGAATTATCAGTCTGTACAATATAAAGCATGTTTCATGTCTGTCCTGTAAAGTGCACTACATTATTGAACCAACCTGTTGGGTGTAAATAATAAAAGTAAATGTGTATTACACAGAGAACTGAACCACTGGGGGTGCTTGTTCTGGAGAGGTGCACTGTAGAACTGGACCCAGAAGAAGAGGCTGCCAATTCATTTATCCTTGGTATATAGTTTTTGAATAGTTTATACCCTGTATCCATATAGCAATTTTCCAAATGTTAGAATCACTTGCCTTTGGGTCAGGGCAAATGGTCTCTCAGATGCAGTGTCCCCATCTTCATTAAAAATCTGTGGAAAGGGTGTGCAAGAGAGTGAGTGAGAGAGACATGCGCATACACATACACATGTTTTTGACACGTGCACTGCACTCATTACCAAAAAGAATCTCTTGGACAATACTTATAATGGGGCATGGTCATGACAGTTTGCGAAGGAGAGGACAATCCTTTCAAGTTTGCTGCTGCTTCAGAAGGGGAGAGAGATGGGTGGATCCAGGCTCTACACATGGCTAGCTACGAATGTCTAAAGATGCAGCTCCAGTCCTTGCGGGAGCAGCTGCAGGCCCGCACTGGTCGCGATCCAGTCACTTTGCCTGATCGCCTGCACGCTGGTCTGAACCTGGACTTTCAAACTGGTGGGAAATCTTTCAGAACTTTAAAGTCAAAATAATTCAGATATTTGAACTCTAGGTTTAAATTGTGCCTCATGATGTTCTCTTTAAAAGTTTGGGCATGTTATTGTGGTTTTAGTGTTAAAGGGTGGTGGATGTAGATAATAAAGGAGAAAAGAAAAATGAATGATTTTGTCCTCAGTTGTGAGTCAGACATACATGCATACCTATACTTTTTCAAGTGTGTGTGTATGTGTGTGCATGTGTACATGCATAACTATGTGCATGCACCTGTGTGTTTTATAGTCTTAGGAAGTGCCAGTAATTTTATTTAAATCTTTAATTATCTGTTGGTGTGTGTGAAAATAATATATAATTATGCAACAACACCAAGTGCTGTCCTGAAGAAATGGCTTTTGCAAATGCAGTTGAATAAGCCAAAAGTGAAGCTGATTATCTGGGAGTGGAAAATTTCTAGCCTGTTTGGTTCGTCTCATTTGTATCAGGTAAACATTCAAAAGAAAGCTTTTTATGATATAAAAGCCAGATACAAAAGAAAGACTACAGAAAATTTCCTCTCGTGTAAACATCCCAGTTTAAAGTGTAGCTTGTGGATATGATACTTCCATTCATGAAAGCACACAAATTCAAATATTTTATTAACATTTATGGTGTAAACCCTCTACTTTGCTATCAGGGAGTTCTGATCTGTCACTACTTAGATTTATTAATAAGCAGATATTGCCTTTACAAGTAAAGTTCAAAACTATCGCCAAAAACATTAAATCTTCTGTAAAAGAAAACCCCAAGAGTGACGTCTAGTCCAGAACAGACCAGAAGATGATACATGGGTTTGTTGTAGAGGAGCTGCAGTAACGTTAAAAGCGAAAATGTAACACTTCATCTGTATTCCTCTGTATCCATCTGTTCAATTAACTATCGAGGTTGTTGTGCTTGTTATGTTTAAGTACTGTAGTCTGTATTGTTTTATTGTTGGCGTTGTTTATTGTGCTTAAAGTTTTACTCATGTTTTATGTCCTTTGTTTTATTGTTGTCTCATTAAGTTTATGGTTGTACTTATACGTTTTCCATCGTTGTGTGTTTTGTAAAGGTTTTGTGTCGTGTTTTTATACTTTAGTTGTTTTGTTTATCCATATTGTGTGAAATGCCAGGATATCGCGCTAAATAAGCTTCCATGTTATTATGAGTTCCATATTTCTCACACCGAAACAGTGATGCGATTGTTGTAATTACTTGGAGTGCAGTTTTTGAAAACTTAGCATTCTTTGTGTGTGCATGCATAACAGTCTGTACTCCGCTTACCTGTTTGGTGCAAAATTTTCAAGGAACGGCATGACACACAAATGATATCGAGCTCTCATTTCAAATCTCCAGTTCCAAACACAGACCATGAGAAAAGGTGGTTGAGAAAATAAGTCAAAGGGAAAAAGTTAAAACAAGTGTTTGACTTCTTTTTACGATGGAGTGGGGATGGGGGGATGGGGGAAGGCATTCACTTTTTCCTGTTGACTTTTACCTTAACTTTATTTCCTTTACTTTTTTCTCTTGACTGTTTTCTTTCAATCTTGGCCAGCTTGGAACTGGTTTTTGCAAACTATGAGAGAAAAAAATTTCAACAAAGGGCATGCAAGAAATAGATTAGTGTGTTCAAAACGTTTTAGCAAGGAGGATAACAAATTTAGGAAACAGTATTTCCATATCTCACTCATGCATATTTTAAAATATTCTGCTATTTGGAACCTGGTGTCATTTGCGTGCTTATTTGTTTTTAATATATATTACCACTACCAGTACTATTTAAGTATTTTCACACTTGCACATTCACTGAATTACCCTGCAACAATGTAAACCCAAGATTGGTTCACTGATTTATGGTGAGTTGATTCCCAAACACGAGTTCGAAATTCCTATAAATATGTCCTTTATATTCTGCCCACAGTTAACCGATTGACATGATTTGCCGATTGTGTCTACTATACACTGATCCATAATTTTTATTCCACTGATTCTGATCGACAGTTTGTTAAAATATCAAACAGATAGGTCATAAGGGGTGCAAAGAATAATGACAATTATTATTAATAAAATCAGCACAATCAAGAACATTTTATCAACGAAAACAAAAAATCTATCATATCAGTGCATTGTTTTAATTGCATTCTTTATCGCGATTGGTGTCTCGAGCTAGACAGCACATGTGTTCATTCTCAACATCCTGGGAAGCAAATCTCTCAACCATATAATATAACGGATTTTAATCTTTTCCTCCGTCTTCTATTTCCTCATAATACGAACTACCCGATAATGAGTCGTGCGATGATTCTCATTAACTCATTGCAAAAGCTACACTCTGGTCTAGACTAAATAACAGTATGCCTATAGCTTGCTCCTTCTGGAGATGACATCACTTCTGTTGTGCTCCCTGCTACGTTTTCAGCAGTCTATGGCTTGGGGACTGTCCGAAAGATAACTGTCTCCTCTCTCTCTCTTTCTCATGTATTCCTTGATGAATACAGCCACAGAGTCAAACACCTCTTCATTTCCTGTTTATTGTGTTCTATGTTCAGATTTACGTATGCTTACAATCCAACCAATCCAACCAATCCGATCTTTTTGTCAGCCATTTTCTTGCTTGCATTCCAATATGCTTGATCACATAATCATTCATTCTGCTGTGGTCCATCTTTCTTTGCCTCATAAAGTGATACATAGTAATTTACTGTGTACGCATGCATGCATGCACATATGTATGCACACCCCCTACCCCCACACAAACTACTCCAAACATGCACACACACACACACACAGAGGCAACCATATACATAGGTTGTGTATGGATGTACTGCACTGGCACAAACAGTTTTAATTTTTAATGGGTAAGTTTTGTCATAAACTGCTTATCAGTATAAAAGAATTGTTTGATAAGGTGTTGCAGAGTAGCTGTGATTGTAGCTTGATAGACTGCAGTATTGCCATTGTCAGGATTTTAGTTTATAAACAGAAATTCTGAACAATGTTTCAGCTCTTCACACAGGAAATCCAGCACATTATAAATTTTATTTTTGAATTTACTTAGAAATTCAGGTCATTTCCAGCAGATTAAACAAATCTCCAAGCTGATAGAAAGCAATAGGGAAGTTAAGCCAACAGATACAAAGAATCAGAAATCACTTGTATGTAAAGCAGATAACCAGAGTATGACAACAGAGATGCCTTGACTGAGTCGCCGTTTGAAAGAATTCATGTCGAATGGCAGAGTGGGCAATTAGCTTAATTGAAATCTTAATGTTGTGAGATTTTGCGTACTGGAGAAGCAACGAGACATGTTTACCAGGAGGTGAGGTACCTTAGATTTTCTTTTTATTATTATTTTACTTTTTGTATGCAGAATTTGGTATCCATCAGGAGAAGTATTGACTTTCTCAGTTTTGTAGAATTCCTGTGTCATAATTTTTATGCAGTGCAGTGTCAAATCTGCAGTAGTGCAAATTCATTTTTGTCAATCTGGCATTCCAGATGAAGCATTTTCGTTTTTTATTTTCTTGGTTAAGTGAAATAGTCATGCTTACACCATACAATTTTGTTTTCCATCCATAAGCCAGTATTTTTTGTTTTAAAATATGTGGAAGATGAATTTAAGATGAGTAGGGTTTTACTTATGTATTTTGATTCCCTCCCCTGCCCCCCTCCTGCATTGTACAAAACTCCCATCTGCACACATAGAAAATTGTATTTTATGTTCTATAAACTTAGCGTTCTTCTTTTATCGAAGAAAGTGAGGTCTGGAGTCCAAAGATGCCCACCCTGAAGAAAGGAGAGAAGAAAAGGCATCGTAACCTTTATTCCTGATTGTCTAGAGTATTCAAGTTGAACGTAGTTGTCAAGAGGGCCTAAGTAAATATTTCCTGGCACTGCTTTGCTGCAAATATGAGATGGAGGAAGAAAAACTTGACAGAGTGCCTTTTGGACAGGAACAGACACCATCAACAAGAGATCATAGTAACATTTTGCATTCTGAAAAAAAAGGTGGTGAATATGTGCAACAAGCAAGACACAGTGCAGTCAATGCTACATTTTAGAATGTCCTGTGCTCTTTTCAGTGATGGCTTTAGAAGAGGGTGAAGGTACGCGATTAGCTGTCATGATTTACCGTGACTGAGAATCTGATGCATCAGGTAAATAGCTTTCATATACAATTTTAAAAACAGGCATATCTTTTTACTATGGAAATGAATATCTCACCACATAAAGAGGGATATTTAACATAAAGCATTGATTTGAAATACCTCACAGCTTGGCATCATACTGTGATCATGGAGCTGAGAGGGTAAGATAATTTATTGGCTGTCTCTTAGTACCATAAATTGAAATGAGACAATGTTGTCACCAAAAGTTGCCACCAGCAAAAGGGTGTGATGGGCTCAGTCACTAGTGGGAGATGGCAGATCATGACTCATCACGGATGTGCTGTAGAGAAGTTGCTTTTGACCACCAGTAATGAGCCAGCTGTGCTATCACTAGGACAACAGGTCAGAGTGGGTTTTAAATTATGAGCCATGTGTGCCATCTGTTGATACATGTAACATGTCTTGGTGGTTTTTAATTGACGGGAGAAGCCCTGAACCTATGTATCATCCATTTTGGTTTTCTATGGCGGCTATAAATAAAAAATAGTGGTGAAGCCCTGTGTCACAGCGGTAATGCTTGCTTTTACTAATAGAGAGTCACGGGTTTGCATCCTGTATATAGCACTTTTTTTCTGCATACAGCACTTGGTTTTTTAAGAAGTTTTCTCTGACTGTTCCAATCTTCTCATTCCTCTTCCTCCACATTCTTCATCACCGCCTCCCCTACCAACTCCATCATGACATTGTCTTTGGTGTTTACTTGCCGTTAAACCAAGCTATAATTCAATTTCTGCACTAATTTTCTTCCTGATGGACCTAATTATGGAGTTAATTTTAGTTACACTATGTGTTTAATTTAGGTAAAACTAGGGGTAGTTTTCTTGCTATTTATTTTAATAAAACTTTATTATGTTATTGCTTTATTGTTATTATAATAGCTTATGTACTTGTAATACCATTGGCCTTCAATCTTATTATCATGATAAGAATTAAAATTAGCTTGATTGAAGCTACCTGCATTGTTTCACTCATGTTATTACCAATAAACTGCACTGTTAGCATTTGAACGAAAATGAGTTGGTATTCCTGTGTAGTTTGGTGGTTCAAGTTTGTTACAGATTCTGAAAATAATATGCATGGTAAGTAAACAGTTTTGTTGACAGATGCAGATTATATCAGCTACATACTTGTGGGTGGGGTTTTCACAATTTGACATTAAGTTCATCTTGTGAAGGTGTAAATCTTGGAGTGTGCTGCTTGTATTTTGTACACCATGCAGTGAAAATGTCCCAGAATTTTCATTGCCTTCCATAGGACCTACTTCACTCAGCTGAGTGTCTGTTTTCTGCCTTTACCTGTCTCTGTCTGTGTTTGTGCCATCCTGATGAAGGGGTAATGCCCTGAAACTGTCAGCTGTCTGTGTCGTTTCATGTAGCTTGGTGCAGTTCCTTTTTGTTAATTATCTTTAGTGATTAGCGTGTTTATACTTCTATTGAATATCTGTCTTTATTGATATAGAAATGGTTTTGGTATTTGTTTGATGATTATAAGTTTTGATAGCTTTACATAGTCATCGATGTTTTACTGTATCAAGCATACAGGATTTGAATGCTTTTATCCAGAAGATATAAGTCTGCATAATTTCTATGCTAATTCAAGTTGTGTGCATGATTTTTCAGGCTATTCTCTGGATCTGTACAGTGGTAGTGAGAAGCATGTGGAACTATCACACTGCATTATTAATGTTGATTTATTAATCTGAATTAATGGTCCATCTAACATATTTTTTCTGAATATATGTTGACCAGACAGAAGGTGTTATATTTTATTTACACTATGGATTTCAGTGGTGACCACAAGCATAAAAATACATGTTTGGATACACAAGCAGACATACAGATGTGGCGTCACTGCCCTTCTGCAACTGTCTCTGTGGCCTTACCTTGGTATCAGGGTGCAAGTTCCTTATGATGTCATTTTTTTTCCTCCTTGACTTGCTGATTAGGTCTTTTTTTTGGTTAGTCACCCATGTAATATCCCTGGACAGATCCCTTCTGTCCGTGGCTAGCTGACGGGGCATAACTTAGGGTTTGTCTCATGATTTTGCTTTTCTCTTTCTCTTTCTCAGGCACATGTGGTGTTGTCTTATGCCTTTGTTGTTTTTTCAGATTCAGAAACTGAAGACCCTGTCATAGAGATATCCCTATGTAAGTTACTGTTCATATTTTAATATTTTTTAAATGTTTTTTGTGTCTGGTGCATAAAAAATGTGACCTGCTGTTATGATAAAACTGATTGCTGAGAGACAGAACTGCAGATCATCTTGTTAAGCCCACTACCTATGATTTCAGCTTGCCAAGATCTGCCTTCAGACAGTCATGGTAACTCTCCCAGTTGTCTGGTGGTGATTCATGTGATTGTGCCGTATCAGCAACAGCTGTGGGTTTATCATAACCACACAGACATTGCAGAGGTATATAAAGCCCATGGAATAACACACCTTCACATAGACATAGACACACAGTACCCATGCAAACAAGAATGTTTTGTATTGATGAACATGTACACATATGCATGCTTCCCCCTCCCCTCTACAAAAATAATCTGAAGAAGTATAAACAGAGTGCTACTGGTGAAAAACATCTTTATAATACTCCATTCTCTGTTTGACTGATAAGGTAGGTTTTGATAAAGTCTGTAGCAGACACAAAGGCTATCACACTTCTGTCAGTGACAACAGAGTCAAAGTTTGTCTGATCACAAACCAACATTAATTTTCCCATGAGCAGACTACTGGATTCAGACATGCTTTTGCAGAGGAACAACAATCCAATGTTCCTTAAAACAATAGGATTTGGTGACAACAGTGGTGTTGATACAAATCAGCGTGTGCGTCTGAGTGTCTACAGTGTCAAAGAACGCATGACTGGAACAGTAAGCTGATTTTTCTGGATTCATTTCTGATGTTTATTGTTTAAATATTGTTGGATGCAATCAACTTAATGCTGTTTTGCAGATAAGAATTACAGATGTTTCTGCAAATAATTCAGGACATAGAAGACTGTATTATCTCATGCAGAGAATTAGAATAACAAACCTATTGCTGGTGGCATTTTTAAAAAACAGAAAACATTATGAAATATTGTTAAGATACAGCAGCATCTTGAATCTGCAAGGCTGTAGTGTTCCTTGTGAAGAATTTGAAAGCCAGTTCCTCATTTTGAGGCACTTGAAAATAATTAGTGGAAATCTGCCAATGTTATAAATTCCAAGAACCAAGCCAGAGAATTTGTTTTTGGCAAATCTTTCTTTTAGAATTTAGGTGTCAGTTTCTCCTATTCATTTTCATAGATGCTCTTAAGAAAAGAAAACAGAAACAGTCAAACAATATCCTTGTTAGTGTGTGTCATTGTTATTGTTTATTTATTGTAGGAGAGCGCACTCCAACAAAAAAAAAACTATTAAAAAAATTGTAGTGAAAAAAAAAGAATAATAATACATGTAGTAATAATAGTAGCAAAGATCGCTTGATGGCCTTTGCAAAGAAATTTCTTTGATATTTTCACTTGACCAATTCTCTGTCTTAAAAATCCCAAAATTGATCTTTAAAATACTGCCAAGAATCTAACTATATAAAAATAATTATTATATCTAACAGTATTAATTTACTTAATTACATTATTAAGTTGTTTATATAACAATGAAAATGTAAACACTATTGCAACAAGGTTAAGCGTTGGATGTCTCTTACATGACTGTTACTTTGTCATTAAATTGGTTTGGCAGTACCAGTGCCACTATATGGTTGATCAGTTATCTCCCCATTTCCTGCAGATGGCGCAGCTGGGGCAGGCAATCTTCACACTGCAGGATGTACTGATGGCCCCAGCCATGACTCTTAACCTCTGTCTCCAGTAAGAAAATATTTTATTCTTTTTGCTCTGTGTGCTTGTGGTTTAAATAAATGATTTTAGGCAAGTTGTTAATATGAGTCTTGAAGCTTCATGCATGCATGGGCTGTGTTAAACCTGTGTTATAATTAAATTGAAGTTAAAATGTGTTTTCTTCATCTAACCATCAATCTGGAGACATGTTCAGAAGATTGAAATATCATGCAGCAAACTGTCAAGATTGCATGCAGACTTCAATGTATTACTACAATAGTAGGTTGAGAATAAAAATCACTGAATGAATGTGTTTACCATCATGACATAATCATTGTCATTGGCAGAGACCAGAGCACAACTCTGTAATGAACTTCGAGGTTTTTCTGCATTTTTAAATGGTAGCAGGCAGGAGTGAGTGAGTGAATTAACAAAATAACTTCTTTTTGAAACTGAAGGAAACCAACTCAAATAGGTGGCGCTCAAGGCTAAGAAGTCAGAGTATGCTTCTGCTGACTTATCTCTCTATTCTGTCATACACTGCTTCATCCTTTGTTTGTTTGGTTGGGTTAAGCATGAATCCTTATCTAGAAGCAACATTTTATTTGTTGAGAGAAAGCATGTTGAGCTTGAATTATGTTTGGGATTAAATCAGGGTAGCTTGCAATGCTACTGTTGACCAATCAAAAAAATTACAGATGCCTTGATGTTAATAATACACATCAGGAGATTTAGCCAATCACAACAGCTACAGATGTCCCTGAAGTTAGTTTAATCATTGGACTAGTTTTAATCACTGATTACTCTGAAAAAGATAAATGTTATCATAAATTTTACTGATGCAAAAAAGTATCATTTTCCATCTTGCTACTTTCCTTGTCTGTGAGGAAACATTCATCTCTAATCCTAGTGCTTTGTGTTTGACAATACATAGTGTTTGTTACTTGCATTTTCTCACATACTTACGCCAAGGTAGACTTTATCTGGTCCTCTTAGTTTTCAGTATCGCATGCTGAATTAGTCCAGGTTCTTGCCAAGAACAAGTTATAGAGAAACTGAAAAATGTAGGTGGTAAATGAAAAATAAATTGGTGATCACCACCTCCTGCTTCAAAAGACTTCTACCTTTTTATTCCAAATCAAAATAATGTAAACATAAATCCAGCATATGCTGCTGCAGTGAGAGTTTCTTCCATAAAGTTGAAAGGTTGATTAGAATATGTTTTTGTCCTGAATACACTGGAATGCTTTGTATATAATTTACCCTGGAAATTTTGCACATCCTTTTGCAACATTCTGTGCACTCAGGTATCTAAATGTTTGTTGGTAATTAGAGATTGGGCCTTAGCAACTGTTGGTTATGATCTTGCATTGCTGTGTTGTTATTTCAGTGCGGCTCCTATCAGTGTGTAAGTGTTACCACTGCTGCCATTGTCACAGTCTTTACCAGATGGGTTTGACCATCCTACACACTTCACTCTTCTGGATTAGAGTTAACATCAATTGCTTATTCTGCAAACACCTAAAGCCTTAGTGTGAAAGTTGATGAACACATCTCTTCAAACTTTCCATCTTTGCCTTTTACTTCACTTACCTTTGCTAGAAATTGATCCATCAAAAAATGGAATAGTAGAGTAGTTTGGCTAGTCTGGGTTTTTTTTCTGAGACCCCTGCTTACACCTTACGTGGTGTTCAGTTTTGCTGAGCCCAGATACCCCCTTCATCAGATGACACAGGTATAAAGTTTACTTCATATCGTTTGACAGGGAACAGGTAAAATGAATAATCTTAAGTTATAGCTGCAAGTAAACACTAAGCAAACTATATTCCTTACTTATATTAAATGTCACAGACATGAAAAATATGCCATGTGATGAGACAGCACATTCTTCTCCACAACTTTCACTCAGATGCGTACGTCCTCCAAACAGCAAATAAAGATATAGGCCACACAATGTCTTTGGGTACCTGCCTGTCAATGTAAATAGAGTGTTAGTAGTTAAATGAGATAACCAAAGTACACACCAAACTCATATAGTACTCACTTCTGTCTTAGGGTTCGAGGTTGCCTTCAGTGACAGTACCCCAACATGGGGAATGTTAGCACTTCAATCTTAAAGTCTCAGCTTAACTGCAGAAGCTTAGACTAGCATTTTAACATCCAGATGTAAATATAATCAAGGAAATCATGAAGTCACATCAACAGATTTCAGCAAAGAAAGTCGAATTCGCTAATTGGTTGGTTATTTAAAAGGACAGCGCTTCCACCTGGCATAGATTTCGCACTGTGGGGGGATGGGGTCCTATTACTAAGCTATGCAGTGAAAGAACCACCAGACTAATGGCTGCAGTAAGATGGTCAGTGCGGACAGGCAATTTAATGTGCAAGGAGAAGGCCGAATGGAGTTTGGACAATGTGCAACTCCATAAAATAATCCTTGGCCACACCTGGATTTGAACCAGAAACCTTCCATCTGCTAGTCCACAGCTCGACCGACTGAGCTAACCAGGCCCCCTGAACTGGCTAATTAATTTTCAGCTCATAGCAATACCTTCAGCAGCATGTTACAACTCTAGAGGTGTGATGTAATTATCACTAATTCCATTCTACTATTTGGTTTCAGTGGTGTACTCAAGGTAATTAACAATGTATTGATATACTTAATATACTTGTCCAACACACAGTTGTTTGCAAGATTTTTCAGTTATTTTTCACTCTTGATCCAAAGCAAAAATAGAAAACTTAGCCAAGCAAGAGTTAAACAACAAATCAACGTTTCGGGGCATGGCCCCTTCTTCAGGATGGTACAAACAAGTAAGACAGATAAAATGATTGACGTCCTTGTCAGTTAAGTGATTTTTAGTTATCTGTCTGTTCTTGGTAGAGGTAAAGGTTCTTTTTACTGTACCTTTATTACCCCAAGCCGCAGTCACCTGTTTCTTTTCTCTTTACAAAAGATTATAAGAACTGTGATGCTGAGTTGAGTTCAGATATAAATCAATGTATGTTTAATGGCTAGTCACAGGAGGATGACAGATGGTATAACAAATTAGGATATCACATGATTGAGTGGAGAATATGGGACTTATTGATGGGCTGAGTTTAGTCGGGCTTAACAGAGTCTACGTGCACGGGGTAGAACCACAGGTCGTGGTAGATCCTGTGTTCAGTCTTCGTGAAGAGGGATGCACTCCTACCATCTGTCGGGGGGTCAGGGGGTCATTTAATACACGATGAAAATGAAGATTCCTGCTGGTTGACCCACACTTTCCCACAAGAGAAAATGGAATGCATGAAAACACAAAGAAGGGAAGTCTCACAGCAAAGTTTCTTCCCGAATAGCATCATGGTCGTCTGTTTCCTAGAAGTCAGATGATGTAGCTATCACCTGATGCAGCTGGGGCACGGTTCAACTTGACATCTTTCTTTTCTGATACCTGTCAGCTCTGAGGTTGGAGGAGCTTGTTACTGGAGCTTTCTGCTTGTCCAGATAAACCCTTAGTCACTCATGGTGATAACTTTAGATTATTTGTTTTTCTTTGGTTGAAATATATGAAACAAACTTCTTACCAGTGTCGTCCAACAACTGGGTTATCTGGGTTCACTAGATTCGAGCAGTGCTTACCTCTTCTAATTGTGCAGCTGAGAATGGTTGAATGTGGAAATTCTGGAGGGGGACCACTTATGGTGTGAGTGGACATCCATCGCATCAGTAGCTTTGGGATGAGTGCTGCCAACAGTCCACTAACTGAAGATGGGTCAAGTTTACCCCCCTCCCTCAATACAGTATGGCCGAATGTTGCATTAAACTTGAAGATGTATTCAGGAGCTTAATTCTATGGGCATGAACAGAAAGACTTTACAGATCATGTATAGCCAGTGCAACTGTATCATCCAGATAAACATCTTTCTTTAGAAAACATAGTAGAACATTGAGAACTAGATTGTTCATTTTTCCTTAATTCTGTATTGTCTATATTGTCTATATAGAAAAACAACTAATATTTTACCTTTCTTTTAAAATCGTAATTAGGATGACGACTGCTAGCTGTTTTTTAAAATAATATTTTTCTAGTGTTTCTCACTTTTATACTTCTTTCCCTTTCCTTTCTGTCTTTATTACAATGTTGTTTCCGCAGATGTCAGGTCTTCTAGTCTCTCTCAGCATGTTGTTCATTGCTTAGTGTTAAATTCTCTCTCTATCTCTCTCTCAGTCTCATTATTATTCTCTTACTAGTTTCTAAAAGTTTGCTATTCTCGTTTTCTTCAATTATAGTAAAAGCCAAAATGTCCTAGTGGCCAGGGCTTCAGAATCATGTCTGATGTTACTCATTAAACTTTTTAATGTCAACTTTTCTTACCTTTTCCCTGTGTTAGTTTTTATTCTACTTTGAGTTTTATTATTTTTTTAACTTAAGGGCTTGCAGAGTCCACTGTTCTGTGCACTAGAAACCTACATTGTTGTGTTTACGGTGTTGTCCAGCTTACAGGTACTCATTACACAGTAACTTGGTTAACACTTGAGTTCTCGACTGGCATGTTGCTATTTCTCTGTTCAAAATTTATTGTTAAGACAAGATTTTGCACGAGTGAAGTATAACTTCATGTCCCAAACAACTATTTTCGTCTGGTTAAAGTGAGACTCATGTATTTGCAAAGTTGAATCCCCCTTTCTCATGATTTACAAATGCCGGGGCAGGAATTCATGCCATGCTAATGCCAGTTTCCCACAGTTCATCTTAGTCAAAACACAAACATTGGACAAACAAAACCAATAGTTTGGAAGGGGGGGGGGGGTAATCTGACCATCTGTTGCCTGCCGGTAGAATGTAGGGTTAAAATCTAGTTTTGTATCAAGTTTGATTGCTGTTTTTACAAAAAATAAGTTGTGTTTACCACAGACATGCATTGTTAAACAATAACTTGCAAGATTTCTTCATCTGTGCGCATAAAAGGTGTGCCAACTAAACTGATTTGGTTAATATGATCTTCCAATTGAGTGATTTTTATTTTCTCCTATAAGCTTATGTTCACCAGAGTGCACTGCATAGTTTGAAATTTGTTGACGTCCTGAAATGATTTTTGTGTATGCATGCTTCTGCTTGTTCCTTTCTTGCGTTTAATGCTGTGTTATTTGCACAGGTATCTTGTGCCACGTATGGAGTTTTTCAGGGAAATTCTTTTGGAATAAACAGCACAGCTGCTGTGTAGTTTCTTCTCTGGTTGTTATTACCTTGGTGTTTTGTCTCATCACACTCTTTTTTTCTGTTTTGTTTTTTGTTTTGGTTGTTGTTTAAGCTTTATCCTCTTTTGTGTGTGTGTGTG
>SMGT01002944.1:467338-494447 GCA_004794575.1 Lanistes nyassanus
GATTACCACAATTTCGTTTGTTTGCTGCAAAGAATTTCTTTTTCTTGTTTTTGTTGATGGTAATAGATATGCAGGAGTCTGCAAGGCATCAGAATTACAACCTGTAAAAGTGGGAAAGATCGCACATCAATGGCAGTCACGCTTGAGTTCACCCAGGTGCTACAAAAGCACCACGATCTAGCTTCCCATGTCTTCTGGCAAGCGCTGGACTGCTTTCGCAGGTATGTGGCCATCCTTGACCAACCTCAGGTGTTGAAAGGTGATAGGTCAAGCTCCCTTCATCATCAGGAAAGAGAAAAGTCACCCAATTGTATTGTTAAACATACACAGACAGACAAATGGGCTTGTCGTTGCTTGTATGTACACCCACCCATGGATGTTATATTGTTCTAAATGTACCTTATTGTGCTGAACTAGTTCTGGAATTAGAAAGTAGCCTTGGCCACGTCTATTTCTGTTGCAGTGTCGGTTGTCGAAGAGAAAATACCTCCAAGAACACAGGTGTCAAAAAGTACGCTTTCAACCGTTTTCAGATGCTGTACATTCCCAAGCTTTATCGAGCACCAGGTGGCACATACGGGAATATTCTAACGTAGGTTTTAATTGACAGTGCACAGTGTCATTATCGGGGAAAATATTTTCCATTGTTTTTGTACTTAAAAAGTACTCACACTGTATGTTTTGTGACATGGTGATTATTTGCAAATTTCACACATGCATGTGGTAGTACAGTGAGGCAAAATGCAATATGATACTTGAGGATAGAGCACATGGAGATCTGTGCTGCACTCAGCAAATTACAAACAGCTTCATAGGATATGAGAAAACCAGATTGTTTGTGGATAGTGTTTTAGGGTATTAGATACGCCCACAAATGGGATGTTGCATAAACACCTTTTCCAAGGACAGCATCAAGCAGCCAGACAGACTTGTTTTCCTTGCCTTCATGATCCTGTCTTCAAGATTTGTTCAGATTGTTCAGTTTGTTGGATACTCTTTGTATGTTGTGAACTGTGAACTGTTCTGTCATAACTTATTTGCTATATTTATCACATTGTTTCTACATCTGTACCAGTGGTGTTCGCAAGAACCAGATGAAATGCAATCTTTTTTTAAAAATGCCCCCCCCCACACTCCAACCTGCATCAAAGTTTATTCTAGAAAGATCACTTGTCATCAGGTGATGCTTGACAGGACCATAACAGTCATTAATGCCTCATACTGAGAGTCAGGATTCTGAAGGTCACACAGAATGTAGCTCTTGGGTCGCTGTAATCTCAAGGAAAATGCCAGTGTTGCCTGCACTTTTTATGGAGTTAGTGCTTCCAGAGTGTTTTAATTAGTGTTAGTTCACTAATGTACAGACTGTTTCAATAGTGTTAGTGCACTATTTTACAGTGTGTTTTAATGGTGTTAGTGTGCTAACTTCAGTTCTTTTAATAGTGTTTGTGCACTAATTTTAGAAATCCTGTCCCATGATGACTAGTCCTCCCTAATTCATTTTTTAAAATTTAGAATATACACACAGCTATGCTATTGTGCACATAAGGTGTGTGTGTTACGTTCCACATGCATTTGTGTGCATGAGCCTTTTTACAAGAGAATGAGAGAGAGAGAGAGAGGACGTGTATGTCTGTTATGTGTGTGTACGTCTGTTTATATTTGTTCGTGTTTGTTTATATGTCAACCTGTTTTTTTCTTTTTTATAATCCACCATCTGCCCTTTTTCTGAGGATAAGAACAGTTATTGCCTGATGTCAAACACTCAAAGCAATAAGATACAATATGCCATATACTCTTCAATATTTGAGCCCCCCTCTCCCCAACCACCCACCCAAAAGCTTGAATCACTTTATGGAGTGTTTCAAACTTTATGTTTGACAGTATGATGCCGCATGATTTTCTCTTGACATGGACTTAAGGTTACATATCTAAACTAACAATGTGGAGCTGGTAGCTCACCATTTGCTGTCAGTATTATTATGTCAGATGTGATGCCTAGTGAAGCCCTAATGTTTCTTGTCTCAGACCTTAACATGTTGATGCAAACTTTGCTATGCCTGTGATGTAAACGATAACGATCAATAGAAATATGATCAACGAGGAAGTAGTTTATCTCTACGCTAGCATTTTTATACCTTTGCCATTTTGGGGGTTAAATTTTGTATAATTAAACTTTTTATATACAAAAAGTCAAGTAAGTCTGTAAAACTTACATTTAGCACGGTCTTTATCTTCTTTATTGAACTAGAAACCATGTAGTAATTCAGTTCTGTAATAACAGTTCTGAACAACAAAATACCGAAACCCAAGTTGGTGTACTAAACTTGACGGAAGGTAATTGCCAGATGCTGCATGCACGTGAATTCAGTTATGTGGAGAAATCTGCAATGGCTTGAATAATGCAGTGAATTAAACAAAATTCTGGATGTAGGAACTAGAATGGGATGACCAGTCATTCAATGTCACTGCAAAGTGTGTTAACCTCACTTTTGACAAGAATTAGGACAGGAGCCAGTATTATGCTACGTTAGAAATAATGTGGTGGTATCCTTTGAAAACTGGACAGGACGGAGGATTGAAGAACACTTAAAATATTTTCTTGCTGAATGTAACAACATTTTATATTTTCAATTTATGAGAATCAGCCTTATAAAAAATTTGAAGAGTGTATTCAGGAGGTTAGAAAAAGGAGATACCTGTATGGTTTAGTTGTGGCGTTAATGTAATAGTTATGACTAAACAAGGAAGAATATTGCCACTTAACCACTTCTTAGGAATAAATAGTTTATTGATTGCTGCTTAATACCCCAGAGAAAGATGTAGGATTAAGAATCAATATTCAGAGGACAGATGAGCAAGAGCAGAGCGGACATCAAACATCTTTTGCATTTTAAAATGTGTTTCATTCAAATGAGAAATTATTTTGCTAGTTGTCTGCACTTTGTATTTATATACACCTTTTTAATTTTACAGTTGTTTTGTTTTCTGAAACATGCCATGTGTTAACAGCTGTGGGCTGTTACTAGTTAGCCCTAGGCCATGCACAGAATAATAAAAGTTTCATGTGCGTCACAAGCAGTGCCGACACCTGGGAGAATTTTGTGTGAGTCAGCATAATGTAAACCCTGATGTTTTATAGACATATCGGTATGTTTTTCAAAAACAACATGAGGAACAATAAAAAATATTGCAAATGTGTGTTCTTCCTTTAAAACATACTAGTAAAACATGGTTGTGTAAAGGATAAAGGAGCAATTGCAAAAAATGTTGTAGGTGTCTATATCAAAACTGAATGCAAGCATTTGAGACAAACTAACAAAGCTTGTCCTGTCAATAGGGAGAAAAAAAAAAAGAAGTGCGCCCTGTTGAACATTGTTATTACAATTTTAATCAGTGTGACTGATGCATGGGTGAATGAACAAGCCAACAACACTAGACTGCTATTTAATGGAGGGTTCAGAGTGACAAACACAACATCTAGCTGTATTCCAACACCATTTTGCAACCACGTCTCAAAGGGTTTGCAAGCATTTGAAATTGTACTGTACACATTACAAAAAATGGTATAAACCAAAGGAATATCGCCAGATATACAAGAATAGACAAAGAACAACCGAACAAAAACTTGGAAAGATACGAGATACCGGCACATACAATCAGCTAAAGCTACGGTCTTGTGACAGCCTGCCATGTGATGAGGTTCTACACTCGGGGGGCCAGGAAAGTAATGTGAGGATTAGAGCCACGGACATGAAATCTAAAGGGATTCCAAGTGGATCTGATCCATTTTGTTCTAGGATCCAAGTTACACATCTGCCCATGATCAGCCATCCATGTGAAGGTTGGGTAGAATTACGCCAGGAGATTGTCTTAGGGCTGGCCCAGTACATGTGCAGCTATGTTGTTGATACTGGGGCTGTGTGTCTTACATGCTGGAAGAATCCTTCAAAGACCCTTGCTTGTCTGAGATTAGGTCAAGGTGTATGAAATTATCGGTCCCAAAATGTGATAAGTTAGTGCACTCCTTAAGGTCTTGGGGAAATCCAACCCTGTTTCCCACGTGAAGCCAGTTTTTGCAAACAATGCACAACACACTTATGTGAGCACATTATGTCCGCCAACATGCCCCAAACATAGGCCATCAGTTACTGTGCTTCAGCAGGGCATGAAAAGGGTGCATGCAAGATGAATGAGTGGGGTGGGGGTGGGGAGACGTAATTACAGGGGAGGGTGGTCCAGATGCAGGCATCGTTGATGTGCTCATGACGTGTTCAGGTTCACCTCCAGGAGGAACATATAGTGAAGATGTGGGCTGTAAGAAAGGTGTCTGGTTTCCAACAGTAGGTGAGCAACTGATGGCAATGAACGAGGATGTTAGGCGGACTACCCAGCGGCATAAACTGTATGTGGGCCTGCAGATCTGTCCAGGGCCAGGTGGGCCACCTAGTGAGATAGTCTGTGGGCTTCCAGATCTGTCACGGTCCAAGTGGGTCAACAGGAGACAAATAGTCTGTGGGGCTTCAGAGTTGTCACGGTCCAGGTCTAGGTGGCTCATCCAGTAGTAGATGTGGTCTTCAGAATGTGTGATGGACCAGCTCCAAGTGGCCCACCCAGTGGAACATGGCCGCAGCTGCAGTGGGCTTCAGGAAGCGTGGCGGCCCAGGTCAAGGTAGGCCACCCAGTACAGGATGTTGAGGACCAGGAAGCACCCCGGAAACAGGAAACGTGACAGTCGGTCGATCTTGCTGACGCTGTTCAGCCCCAACGCGTTGCGCACGTGCTTGTTGAAACGTGCTCGGCGCGTGCTGAGCAGACAGGACAGGGCGGCCCCCAGGGTGGACAGGCAGGTTGATGGACAGGGGCGGGCCTCCAGGCGATCTTGACTCATGTCCAGCTGCTCCAGGTCCTCGGAGGCCAGCTGTGGGACATGAGATGGACAGTGATGTCAGCGGGATGGGGTGGCTTTCATCTCTCTCTCTTTGCCCCCTCCCCCTCGCATCTCTCCTCCTACTGGATCCCCAGCTCTGTACCCGCGTGTCTCGCTTCCCAAAAATCGTGATTCCGGCAAAAGTTTCTGTCTCAGTCGATCATTGCCTGTACGCCAGCAGCCTGCGGGGCTGCATAGGATGCGCGTGTGTCTATGACAGACAGAAGAAGACACGCCTCCACCCTCAACCCCCAGACATTTTCAGAACTTTCAAAGCAAAACCTTCGACGCGTGACTGCGATTACAGATAATTTAAGCAGAATTATTGTGAACGATGGGTAAATATCACCAGGTGCTGAGTTCTCACTCAGAAAAGAGCCTGGGCTCAGTAGGGACGTCGGAGAGAGAGAGAGCACGTGACCCATTACCTCATCATTGACGTCGTCCTCATCCTCGGAGTCCTGGTCGTCGCAAGGGAGGCGCTGGGGCGGCTCTGCGGTGCCGTACTTGGTGTAGTGGTGCACGGCGGCGAACTGCACGATGGTGGCGAAGACGAAGAAGAAACACATCAGGACGTAGATGTCCAGCGCCGTGGAGTACGTCACGCGGGGCAAGTCGTCACGGCTGTCCAGCGCCAGGTACGTCATCGTCAGCATGGTTGTGGAGCCTGGGAGCAGACAGTCCGCTGGCGTCAGGCTTGTTGTTGTTGTTGTTGTTGTTGTTGTTGTTGTTGTTGTTGGTGGTGGTGGTGGTGGTGGTGGTGGTGGTGGTGGTGGTGGTGGTGGTGGTGGTGGCGGTGAAAAGGAGAAGGAAGATGATAATGACAAGAACAACGATGAAGTTATGGGATTCACAAAGCGCAGACCACGCCCGACCCCGAGATGGAAAGACCGCTGTGCGGAAATATGCGTTTACGCAAGCATAACGCATATTCCTCGATCGTGTTAATGCCGACACATTTTCGCCCAGTGTACGGTCCACGATTAGACACATCAGGGTGGATGGGGTGGGGTCGGACATTTCTGTTGTCTTCCGGTCTAAAGTAGAATCCTTTCATAGTTTTGCCGACACACTGATGACGGAAAACAACGCGTTCAAGCGACAACTCACCGAGCCCGATGCGGTCCGACGTGGCCTCGCGGTTGATCCAGAAGGACACCCAGGACAGGACGACCAGCAGGCAGCAGGGCACGTACACCTGGATCAAGAAGTAGCCTGTGTGCCGCCGGAAGTTGAAGTAAACGGTCAGCACCGAGTGCCAAGCTGTCGACGTCAAAGACATTTGGGCGTTGACATATGGTGACATGCCCCCCCCCCTCCGACCTGTCTTTCTTTAAACCAAGTGTTAATTGTTTTCAGTGGAAATGACCTACAGTTATTGAATTAAGAAATAATTGTGGTTCGTGATAAGGCTGTGCATCTGATCAGATCGCGTATTTTTAAATGTACATTCACCATCACAAATTGTTAAGTGGATATTTTATTACAAACAAAAGTTTAGGATATCTACGCAACTTAACTAGTTGCAAAATTGTGTCAGGCTACAAAAATAAAAACTGTCAAGGGTGCATAACTGAACGGTTGTTCAAAGAAATCCACATAACTATAATTTAATAACGACACTGTGATTACAAAGAAGAAAGAAGATTGTAATGATGCTGTGACGGACAGTGCCTCCACCTTGGGGCGACAGAGCGCACTGGAATCAGCTAAATGGTGACAGCCCAAAAGGACTTACTTCCCTTGAACACGGCGGTTGAGTTAGCTGCTGGCATGCCTGTTAGGTCGAACTGGGACAAAGCCATGTCACGTGACGCCACCACAGCCTGTCGGTTCCCAAACCGCCACTCGTAGACCACGTCTGCACTGGCGTAGCCAACTACAACACAGACACGGACCCATGCGCGCTCGCACACACACAGACACAGATCGCATTCACGGACAGGCATTCACACGCACCCAGACGCGCGTCCGTATACACACGCATTCACAGGCGCGCACGAAAACATAGACGTAGTCACTCGCATGCACGTACACACGCACGAAACGGGCAAGCACGCGCACAAGTGCTGGTGTAGATATGACGTACACTGAGCGTACATAGCTGTGGCTATAGGAAGTAAAAACAGTTAATGGATTTGCGCGATGAAAAAAAAAGGAAACGAAAAAATGCTTGATTGCTGTGTGTTATAGGTGAATGTGGCGCCAATGGAGATTTTGCTGGAATGTTGAATCTTAACTGATAATCAATAAACGGTTTTGAAACCTAAGTGCTGGCGTGCTGCACGTGAGTACACCGTCCACCTGAATAGTTTCGTGTCCTCTCTCTCGCTCCTACTCTCACTATAACTCTCCTCCTTCTCTCACTCTCCCCCCCCCCACCACTGTCTTTGCCCTGCTAGTTCACTGGGCGAATGTCATTTCGTGTTTCTATTAGACCTTACAAAATAGACTGAAATTAAGATACATTTTATGTGATCTTGGGAAATCCTATATCTACATTACGAATGGAAACGATGTTTTTCTTGTCATGCCTCAACTTACAGCTCGCTATGTAAAGAGGACATTTCTGTTTGTCCATTGGGAACTTCTCCAGGTGCATTGGGCAGCTGGCTTTTATTGTTAGCCTGTTAAAACAAAAAAGGGAGGCCACTTTATCAAGTTTTCTTACGGCATCATGCTGATATTATCTAAGGACCTTTCCTAAACGGGGAACTGTTTGTTGAAGAGTTCTTGACTTCTGTCTGAAGTAATCGACAGGATTCCAGCTTTTATGTTATATTCGTCAAATATTTGATCAGGTTTGGTTAAAAACGGCATTAAGAGAGAATAACAAATAAACAGCAAACGCGAATTAATGAGTGAAGCCACCTGTGTATGCAAATGACAAACCTAATGCAAAGCGAATATCGAATTTTAATCAAGACAAACCCGATGTCAACATGTGATCCGAACACTGAGTTAATCAAACACAAACCCCAATGTTGTGAAAACGACGTACGTCACCTCTGCGAATACAGAATGCTGCCGTCGTAGCTGAGCCGAAAGAATTTGTTGGGCGAGGTGATGGTGTGCACGTAAGCATGTCCGCCATTGATGAAGATGGTGTCCGGATGCCAGATTCGCTCCAGCATCTTGGCATTAAGCGATACGTTGGAAACTTGCTCAACGGTCCTGTTGAAAGACAGGCGCACGTCCTGCCATACCTGCCGGAAGTAGCAGTCCATAGAGTAGATCTGCAGATGGGAAGATCACAAGCCAGGTGTGATAACTGCAGCACAGCAGTAAGTCTTGCGAGACCGGTGTTCACTCTGCTATGGTCACCAGAGTTACTCATCGCTACATAATCTCCCCAGAAGTCATGGCTAGTTAGTCAGGAGTCATCGAATTACGCGCTGATATTACCATCGACTTCCTGCGCTGTTAAAGGCAAAAATGTCTGTACGATAAATGTGATTTCTTGCCAAAGATGCTCTGGCATTGCCATATTCCCCTCGAAAGGACGCAACACTGAATACTGGGCTGAACACGGAATGCAACAGCAAAATACAAGTAGGGGCCTACTACTATAGGCAGTCTGAGGGCCTTTCCCGAAAATCCTTGTGTATTTCACTGTGCCTCTGCAAACTGGCTGTTCTTCAAAAATTTGAGTGTAGAAACCGCTGAGATAAACAGCTGTCATAACACCGCTGAAATAGAATACACTGGTTCTAATGACAGACAGATCACACAAGAAGTGTGGCAGACAAGTATGCTTACCATGTCCTTTTCAGATATTGGTCCCATAGAACGGATCTCAATATCAGCTTGTATTACTAGCGGCGGGCCTGCGACATAGAGGAAAGGCAATGCAGTGGTCTTGGACAAAGTATTTGTGCAGCAGTTAATACTGAGCTTGTAAATTTGTATGTAATATGTGTGCGAGTGCGTGTGCGTGTGTGGGTGTGGGCTTGTGTGTGTGTGTTTAAGGAGATAAAGATAATAGAATTTAGCTTATCTCTTTCCAGCTCTCTTTCCAGCTCTCTTCCCACCCCCATTCGCTCGCATCTCCAACTAACACGCAAACGCGCAAGCACAGACACACGTACATGCACACACACGTACATGCAGAACGGAAACGCACACACACATATTACTGGCCACATGCACGTTATCACACCTCTATAAGTACTCAGAGGCATATAGATGTATTCACAAAGCCATTCACTTACAGTCATTTAGATTTCTACATTCGTTAAATATCTGTAAGGCTTTGATTCTTTTGTCTGTACCCACTGTCTCAAATCAGCACCCCATCCACTCATCATCATACTTACTCACCCACTCATCGAGGCACTCTAGTCACCCACTCACCCATCCACCCACTCTGGTCACGCGCACTGATCCATCCAGGAATCCGCTCACCCACCCATCCACCCACTCTGGTCACGCGCACTGATCCATCCAGGAATCCGCTCACCCACCCATCCACCCACTCTAGTCACGCGCTGATACATCCAGCCACCCTAGTCACGCATTCACTTATCCATCCACCTGCTCACCTTGTCCACCCATCCACCCACCCGTCCCCCAACTCACCCAGCCAGCCACCCACCCACCCCAATCCCTGGGTGTCGTACCCACCACCGAAGCCCGGCCGCAGACGCCTGTCGTACCCCTTCATCAGGCCGTTGAGCAGTGACGTCAGGTTGGCGGGGTGCACGGTGCCCACTCGCCAGCTGCAACCAGAAACATACGGCGCCAGGAAAATCTGTTCCTGCCAGACGATCAGTTTCGCTTTCCAAGTGTCGGTGACAGTCAGAAGAGCAGGCCTTGCCCAGCAATCGAAATGTCCGAACACCCCAGTCGCCTGGCGCTCTATCTCTGGCACTAGCGGGCAAAGCCTTGTCTCTGTGTCTCGTCATTCCTAGCCTATGCCTGGGGGCTCCATAAGCTTTTTGCGTACTTTTTCATACATAAATAGTAGAGACAAAAGTTTGGTTTGCTTGAGTGTTCATAGTATCCTTCACTTTCAGTCACAAAAACGTTTATTTAAAGGGACAGTGCTTCCACCTCGCTGTGATTTCGCACTATGGGGGGTGGGGACCTATTACTAAGCTATGCACTGAAAGAACCACCAGACTGATAGCAGCAGTAAGATGGTCAGTGCGGACAGGCAATTTAATGTGCGGGGAGATGGCCGAATTTAACTCCAGGAAATAATCCTTGGCCACACCAGGATTTGAACCAGCAACCTCCATCTGCTAGTCCGCAGCTCTCCCAACTGATCTATCCAGGCCCCCTGCTGGTCCTGTGTGTTTTGCGTGGACCCTTATATATGAACAGGGGATGCGAACGTCCATCAAACCTAGCCCTGGCTCGGGTTGCATGAGCTTTCTTGTTGCCTATTCGTAAAGCTGCGCCTAAAATATACACGCGAAAGCGCCTTAGAACCGTTCTTATGACTAGAAGGGCAGATACGTACGTTCGTGCAAGCCACCCCAGCAGGATTAGACTACACGAGCAGTCTTATCTGCTCCACCAGTCATAAGAGCAATCGTAAGGTCAGTGCAGACTGGATATTTTACTGGGTATTTTACTGGGTGTTTTACTGGGTGTTTTACTAGGGATTTTACCTGCAGTTTCACGAGTGGAGATGAGATAAGCGGACGGGTGGGTCCAGCCCTTGACCATGTGTCACTGTGTGTTTTGTCTACATTTTTTAAAACGTAAACGCACATGTCCGGGCAGCGTCCTTATCGGGGCAATATCCTTTTCGGGGCATGCAGTATCCTTATCAGGACAGTGTCCTTATTGGGCAGTGTCCTTTCGGGCAGCGTCTTTATCGGGCAGTGTCCTGTCCGGCCTGTGGTCTATCGGGTCAGCGTCCTTATCGGGACAATATCCTTATCGGGGCATCCTTATCAGAACAGTGTCCTTATCAGGACAGTGTCATTTCCGGGCAGTGTCCTTTCGGGGCAGCGTCTTTATCGGGGCAGTGTGGTTTAGTTGAAAACAGCCGAGTGTCTCAAACATCCCCAGGCTGCATTTTATATTTCTTCGTGGACAAGCAGGGGTGCTGGTGGTGGTGGTGATGGGGGTGATAATCGGCACGCGCTGCTGCAACATCGATTGTGCGCGTGCACGCGAGGTTTCTGATGCATATGCATGCATCTAGGCATTTCTATAGCGTTCTTGCATATCCTTCCAGCATTATAAAGCATATTTTTTTAGTGCTGATTGTGATATTTTTTAAAAATCCCTTTCTGACTGGATAATTCATGTGTCATGCCAGTAGTTTTGCTGTCAAAGTTCTGACCTCGAGCAAACCACTATCTGGGTCACCCCACCCCCCGGCTCTAGGGAACCTCCTCCCAACCAGCTTTAATTCAAACAGGACACGGTTCTGAACAGTCCAGATGATTTCTTGATCGAATTTACTCGAAAATCAGCTTCAGTCGAACGCCCCACAGGCAACATACCGATTTTGCCCCGCAGCGCTTGACTAAAAGTGAAGCACATGTATTCCGACCAAGCGGCCTGAAGTAAGAAGCGTAGTCCGCGAATATTTCGCATCCAATTTGCGTATCGGAAACTCTGGGGCCCACGTGACGACGGTAACTGACTTCACAACTCAGCAACTTGAGGTCTCAGTCCTCTTCACACAAGTCGCCCTTGGTCAATATTGTAGAAGGTGGCCGCTCGCGCGCTAGAGCCTAGAATCAGTCGATAACAGAACTCTCCCGTCTGCAATTGGCAAGTAGTGTGCCTCTAAAGGGGGGGGGGGGCGTTTACGGGGAGAGGTAGGGTTCTCACACGCTTGAGTGCGCGTGCGCGTTCGTTCCCGCGTGTGGCAAACTGTTTGGGAGACGGAGCTGGTTCTGGCGGGAAACAGCGTAATATCCGGCTGGCCTCGGGTTGCGGGGTCATTCTTTATGTTCGATCAGAGAATCTCTTACAGCCATGGAGGCTGTCATCGGTTCTTAGCAGTTAATTTTGTTGCTGCAAGTCGGAACCCTCAATCCTTTCCACCCCTCCCACCCTCTGGCTCTTCTCTCTTTCCCAACACTACGAGGCCCCCTCCCGCCTGAAGGTGAGTAATATTACCTGACCTTAGGAAGCAGGATACACGGAAAGCAATGAAGAACGATCCTGTGGCACAATGATGGTTATAATAATGATTATGGCAACATTGACAGGTAGGGTGACTGTTGACAAGTTGCCTTTTTAGGGTGGGGGATAACACATACACCAGGAAAAAGCAGATAAATATACATTTGTACAGCATTTAAACAATTACATCAAGATGAAAGAAAGAAAGAAGGAAAGAAAGAAAGAAAAGGAGTGCAAATATTGCAGCAGGCAGGTAGAAAATGAGCTATGAAACCAGCAGTGAATGCAACTTATTGTTTCTTGAGATTAGAGAAACAGAGGTCATAATTGTGGTCCTCAACCTGTTATTTGTTGTTATTTTATCTTATTTCACCTAGGGAGGTGTAGCGACAAAATATTTCATTTCTAGAAACCTCCTGGCCCTGGTCTTGCTGTATAATCCAGAGCAACTGTCCTCAACGAGACGAAGAAGCGTCGCGTGTTGCAATTTTCTGCTCGGTGTCGCGTGACTGCAGTTCACAGTCACTAACGGGGTCCGCAACCTCGCATTCCGTTTTGCACGTTTCTTGCCAAAGTCACTTTCCCATTTGTTTTAGTGTTTACATATATTTTTTTTGGAGACATTCTTTCCATTCTTTCGGACTTTCCAATTACCTTTCCTGTTTGTACCGAAGGCAGTTGAACAAAAATGGCCACGTGATCGGTTTAGTGTTCAGTCATAACTGTAAATTTTCTGGAACTTTATACAGTAGAAAATGTATCGAAACTCTTCAGATGCTACCCAGTAACTTCAGGAATACAACAGTTACGTTTCTTCAAGATTCAGTGAAATAAAGAAAGACTTTCTGGAGTAGAACTTCTCAGAATTTTGTTTTGAAAACTTGGAACATTTTTTTTTTACCTTAACATGTTAAAAGTTCTAATATACATTGCTAACTTGTTTTTCCCCATAGTACCGTAGAACGGCACAGCTGTCAAAAACGCAGGGGATCTTCTTAATGTCTCTACGATGAAAAGACACTGAATTCATTGGTAATGTCCACAAACATTAAACTGTAAAGTCTTGGAGGACATTTTCTGAAATTTAACTGGACATTTCGTAAGATAGCAGAACAAGCAATGTATATAAGACATTTCTGGAAAAGACTGTAATTTAGAAGGAATATGTGCGTAGTCACGAATTTTCGTGTGAAAGTTAACTTAGGAATGCATGTGATACTCTCTGGGGTCCAGCGGGTGGATGAAGAGACGAGCATCAAGAACAGCAGAAATAGTACTATAGGTTTTTTCTCTCTTTCTCTCTTACCTGAGCAAGGACAGAGCTAAAAGAACATCGGTCATCACGTGACTGGTCATCTGGTCAGCAGCAGTCTCAGAATAATGTCTTCGTCAGAGAGAAAGGTCTCTAGAATCCTATGGAGAAAAAAAGGCATAACTCTAAAAATGCAGTGCCAGACCACGCGGTGTATCATGCAAGACTGGTGGTGCAAGAATATTCAGTATTTCAATTTTTTTTTAAAGTCTCTGGTGAGTGTTAAGTAAAGATAGACACGTGGTAAGAAAAGAAAAACACAAACAACGGCTAGGGCCATTTACACATAACACAAAATACACACAGAATAAAAACATGCCCCACTAACTCTAAAAAAACACAAAATACACACAGAATAAAAACATGCACCACTAACTCTAAAAAAACACAAAATACACACAGAATAAAAACATGCCCCACTAACTCTAACACAAAATACACACTGAATAAAAACATGCCCCACTAACTCTAACAAAACACAAAATACACACTGAATAAAAACATGCACCACTAACTCTAACAAAATACAAGCAGACGAAACACATACAGCACTAGCTCTAACAAAACACAAAATACAAGCAGAAGAAACACATACAGCACTAACTTTAATTTTCTTTTTAAAAACGAGAGAGAGAGAGAGAGAGATGGGGAGGGCGGAGGACAGAGACTGAGAGATTACTCACTGAGCTGTTTTAAGATTTTTAAAAAAAACTTGTCTTGCCGAATATGAGATGTTTGTAAATGTCCCAGAAGTACACTCAGTCAGTACTTTGTCAGACAAACAACAAAGTTTAATTGAAGGTAAAGGATGATGGAGTCCAGTGTCTGTCGAGGGACAATAGATCGCGATCAACAAGAATAGAAAACCGGAAATAACATGGTTCTGGTGTTGACTTAGGACAGAGGTGTGCATCACACCGTGGGACAGGGAGACTTATTCCTCATTATTCTTATCGTCTAGAACTTTTGAATCTGGAACTAGACTGCCTGGAGGATCAGCAACTTGCATTGGAGTAAAATAATAAATTTCAAATCTGTGCAGGAAGGGAAGTAGAAGATCCGGGGATGCTGACATTCCATTATCATAAGGACAGAAAGACAGTCTGCTACAGCCTTTAGGCGACACATATGTCAGATCAGGGTACTTGGTTCTGGTCAACAAATAGTGTGCGTGCCAACCATATACTCTACACTGTTCTTGAACGAACATACCCAGAAATTAGCTGCACGTCTGTCAGCAGCGGGAACGTGTGGGCGGGGAAGGAACTGTGGATGCAACGGTCAGCAATCTTGGTTTCAAAAAAATTGTAATTGTGTTAATGACTTACAACCAGGAGTTGCTCTTAAAAAAAGAGGAACGGTTAAAAACAAACAAACAAACAAACAAACAAACAAACGCAAAAACCGAAACTGTTGACTTACCCGTTCTCGGCAGCGCGACAGCAGCGACTCAGCAGCAGGGAGGTTTTTCGTCAGCGGCGGCGGCGGTGCGAACTGCTCGCCATGAAGTCAGCCCTGCGGTCCCGGCCTATCGACCAGTTTCTCGCGCATCACCCTTGCTGCTGCTACTGGCACCGATTTCTGGCGCCGTTATTCTCACTCAGATTTTTTTTAAATTTGCTCCCCAGGCTCTTACTCCTAAGAAATCATACGAAAACACATTTGTTATCGTTGCACGAAAGTGTGGGTTTACGCGAAGAGAGAACGTGCGCGTCTCTTGCCAACAGCGTGCGCGAGACGTTTAGAAGGATTTTTTTTTAATTTGCGTAAACGCACAAACGTTTAGAAGGATTTTTTTAATTTGCGTAAACGCACATGGGGGCATTGTATAACACATGGCCCCTGCCTTGTTTTAAAGAATCTCAACTTTGGAAACTACAATTTTTGGACAATGCGGCTGGCGTTGGCCGACTGAACGCATAGTGCAACTCCTTGTTTAGCCAGAGTGAATTGTATAAACCAGTACAGATAACTGTATAAAACAGACATTCTTGTGCAGGAATGTCATCATGGGTAAACCAGTAATCAGTAGTAGCCTATTCATGTGTTGGAATGTCATCATGGGTAAATAAGTAATCAACAGCATTAATGTTTCGGAATATTGTCATTGGTAAATCAATGATCATTAGTATTAATGTGTCGCAATGTAATCATGGGTTAACAATTAATAGTGTTAATGTGTCGCAATATAGCTATGGGTTAACAATTAATAGTATTAATGTGTCTCAATGTAATCATGGGTTAACAATTAATAGTGTTAATGTGGCAAGAATGTAATCATGGGTAAACCCATAACCAATAGTATTCATGGCCACCGCTGTGAGCGTCTTTACAACTGTTAACTGTCATCTTTTTTCTTCTCTTCTTCAAAAGTTTTCCTTCCTCCTCCTCTCTTTTCTCTATTTCCCCGTCCCCAATTCCTTTGTTTCTTTTCTCCTTAACCCCCCTTTTGTCCCTCCGTTTCTTTCGTCACCCATCACCACCACCTCCCAGCCGAGCGGTTGGTTATAAAGTGTATTTGCGACCATATATCATTCTGTGTCTAAAGCCAAGATAAGCAGTTGAGGACACTGTTTCAAGCAGCGAGGAGTCGGCACTGAATGTACACAAAAATCCGTAAACGTCAAAATAGGAAAGGGAGCGTCTACATGATGTCAGTAATGAGCGATACAGTTATTACTTCCCTTTACACACTCAGCGGCCCTACTTTCCACGTTCAGCGGCCCTACTTTACACACTCAGCGGCCCTACTTTCCACTCGAGACTTTTCTCAGAAGGCGTCCACACATCCGCCGTACAGTGGTTTTTGAAACTGGGATTCAACCCTCATGAACCCGACAGCGAGGCACTTTGTGTTCTCCACAGAATAGCCGAAGACAGAACGGCCAGTCCCACCTCATCTGTATTTCGCTCCACCAAGTAAACGTATAGGCAGTAACATTCAGTTCGCAGCCCTAGCGGTGACAATGGACTACATGCGGCAAGGAAGTATGAAAACCTTTCTGTGGTTAAGTATTTTGTTCACCAAGCTGATCTAACGATCATAGACCAGCTGGACAGTGACGGGCTGAACGTTCTCCGTCGTCAACTTCAGCATCGGCCGGAATATCTAGATGATTATAAAGCCGATTCTGTTCTGAACAGTCTGCTTCTCAAGGACCCAATCCAAAGATTCTTCGGGTGATACAGCGCTCCATCTGGCGGCAAAACACAACAAACGGAATGTTGCGCAAGGATGTGACGTCAGTGAGCCAGACAGTGAAGGATTCTTCATACTTGCACAGACACCACGTCATAAATCCTTCAAATGACCTCTAGATGTGATGAATAAACTCTTCGCATTGCCCTACTCTACAAAAGAGCAGACTTGTCTGTACGTTGTCCTTCAGATAGAGAAGGTTTGTTCACAGACTGGTGAAGGAAGCATGTCTCAATGGTAAGTGGTTGGACATTTCTTTTCGTATGCTTTTATCAAAGACATAGAGTTGTCTGCCTTGGCTCCCACAGGCAACACAGCCTTGCATTTGGCGGCAATGTACAACAACTAGAATTTTGTTGGGTGTCTTATTGAGCAAGGATGTGATAGGAGCACACCTGAAAGCGAGGGGATTTACAGTTTGCACAGATACGCGCAAACAGTAGAAGAAAATAGAAGGTTTCGTTTGTTGAAATCCTCTGGTGCACTCTTCCTCAAGCTTGACAAAGGTGCAGATGTGAGTGCCTACAGATCGGAACAGCACTGCACGTAGCTGTCACGTGTCGGGGTTTGGTGGCCCCTGTGCTGTGGAGAATCTCTACCCCGACCTGGCGGAAGGACAATTACAATCTTTTAGCCAAACAGAAGAATTGGGCTCAAGTCTATGAACTATAGATGTCTGGCGCAGACCGCGGGTTGACTGATGATGAAGGACACACAATCCTCCTGTTCAGTCTGGCTACTGAAGACATTGACGCGACTATAGACGATCACAGCATGTCCAAAGTACTTCAACTGCGGTTTCTGGCTCATTTCATTGACTCAAAAGTCACACAGTGGTGTATACAGCAGAAATTGATGGGTTTGGAGACAGACTGCAGCCAGAAACAAGAATTCAGATCTGGCCCACATCTTTCTTCATCTGGTGAACAATGTCGACGTGACCTAACACTTCTGCAGAGAGTGGCACAGTGTAAATCACCCGAGTCTGTTGGATATTGTGAAGACATTGCTGAAGAAAAGCGCAGATGTAGAAGCACCTTGTCCAAAAGGTAACGCTCCATTTTGCCGCTCAGTCTGGTAACTGGGACAGTGTGCGAGACCTGCTTAGCGAAAAGGCGAAGGATGGTGACACTGACAGTGAAGTGGTGTCTATTTTGCACAGACTCGTTAGACGAGCCAGCTCTTCCTGTCAGTCCAAAGTAATCTCAGGAGGGTTCAATACCGAAGGCAGGGATCAACAGCTTGTTAAATTATTAGTCTGCCAAGGGGTGGACGCAGATACAGAAGATCCTAATGGCCTAACGTCAGTACAGCTTGCAGTTCTTGATAACGCGTTGGAAATGGTACAAGTCCGGCATGAGTGGGGTTCTGACGTCGATCGAAACGCAGGGAGCGGGAAATAGTTTTTTCAGCAACTTGCCAAGGACACCAGAGTCGAGGTGGAGGTGGCAAGATCAGTCACAAGACACCTGCTCACACGTGGTCTTCAGCTCAATGAAGTTTTCCGACTAAAAAATGACAGCTTATGCAAAATATTTCTATTGTCTCTCCCGTCTTTAAATTTATCGGTGCTGTCAAGGCCGGTAGAAAAAAAGTCGACAGGGAAGCTACTCTGCCTGCCTTGCATTCTTATATGTGGATTTTCTCCCTTAGGTGCTCTGAGAGGTGACAAGTTGTAGCACGTCATTTACTGGTGAAGGGGGAGTTCGTGGGGAGAGAGTGAGACCAAGCGAGCGAGAGAGAGAGAGAGCGCGCAGGCGGCTGTCGTATTGCAGGCCACACACAGAAGCTTCATGCCATGACACCAACACTCCATGACTCCACGCACTATACAAAAAGTCAGACACCCGTTGTCTCAAAAGTTGGCGCCATCTTTGAGTAGCACTCCCCTGACACCCCCCCCCCCCCAGCCGCCAGAACAGGAGATAGCCGAGCGGTTCGGATCACTCTCGAGGAGTTCGCACGTTTGCCGCACATGGCCGGAGGGGTGGGGTGTGGGGTGGGGTGGGGTGGTGGCAGTTCACTGGGATATCAGTTCCATCGACTTGAAGGCTGATCGCCCGTGCCCGGAAGCATGAAAGAGTTGTAAAGGTTATCGCAACAACGGAAGGAGCCTGCGGTCGGATCACTTACGTCTTGTCCCAGCTCCTCAGCCTTGTGAGCTGCGCTTATTTGAAGTGCTTCGCCTTAATTCATTAATTCTGCCTTTAGTCACTTCACAGTTCTGAAACTGAAAAAGGAGTTGACCCGTACTCTGTGTACAAGAACAGACGTCGATTGATGTGTGGCATTTGAACAGAACGGCGACGGGAGTAGTTTAGATCTAACAACAAGTAGAACGGATTGTGCTCACAAACTACACCGCTTAAAAAAAGACCAGCAGCTTTTTGCAGGCAGGTCACGGATGTGTTTAATATACAGCAACACGTACGTCCGACCCCGTACATTTGGATGCATCTTAATGTTTCATGCTGAAACACTGAACGTCAGTGTGTGGGGAATAGTGCTGGGGCGCTCGTGCACACCACAGGAGGTAGCCAAACGTGTACACAAGACGCCAGACAATGTGCGCAAATCAAACGCGTGCAGATGTCAAAGCAAATCTGAACGAGTGAAAGCTGCAATGCACGTGCAAACCATGTGTAATGTGAACACAGTTCAGCCACTGTTGAGGGACTGGTGGGTATTTATGGACACGGTGGAGACACAGTTTGTAAACAAATTTGTAGCAAGAATGAGATTAAATGGTAAATGCCATATGGCCATCTGATTCATAAAGACTCGGTGAGCTGTAGCTCCACATGTCCTGCAAGAATTTAATCTAAATAGCCATGAAAGGGACGACCTTAAGAAAAGCTGTGCATAACAACAGTGTTGTCCTTAATCTACAATCCTCTCTGAACCCTTAAAAATGGCAATATGTAATCGAACTGACAGTGCAGGTAGTGATCGCACGGTCAGACGTTAGGTATACGTAATTTATTCAAAAAGGTGTAAAATATCATCAAAACTCTAGTAGGCCAACGGAAAAATATATTTGCAGAGTAAAACTGAAATTAAAATATGTAAAACTAGAACGGTAACCCATCAAGCAAAACCTAACAAAGTAGAGGTAAATAGAATTGTAGGAATAAGGACCGGCCTCAAGGATTCCACCCGACTGCGGACAAGACAAACCAAGAGCAGAATGCCGGAAGCAAGACTACGAATTAAGGAACCCATCACCTAACCACCACAAGTGCAGAACACCAAAACGGCAGAACCCCTCGCCCAAATCCCATCCCATTTCGACCATAGTGAGAAATCATCGCAAGGTGGAATTACTTTCCTTCCAAACACAACAACAGTTTGTAACCATGCTTCCAAGAAAACCACTTCGAGTCGGCGATGCTGATCGCGCCAGAGAGGTTGGGTGGCTGCAGGCAGGCATCCAGATCAGAGAAGCTGTTCGCGGACTGGGAGAATCCCATTCACTCGCTGTGACATCGCGAGACCGCTACAACCAGACAGGGTGTCAGCGAGCGCAGACGACAGGGACGCCCACGATCAGCGTCCAGAGAAGATGACAGGGTTGTCAGCTACCGCCAATACCCTCGGGGGGCGTGGGGAGACCTGCGAGCACCCAGCAATGTTACCGTCAGCGACACGAAGAGCAGGAACCGACTGGGTGAGCCTACCCTGCTTCAGGGCGTCGTGCGACTTGCCCTGACGCCGGATCTGACTGGCGTGGGTTGTGTCCTTCACGACAAGGAATCTTGCTGTTGCAAAGCAAACAGCTCGTTAAATCGGTTGTCGGTTTTTACATTAATGAATGAGGTACACTTCAGCTTTATTGTGTCTACCGGTTTGTGTTTGGCGCACTTTTGCACTGGTATTTTAAATTCTGTTCAGCAGTACATATAACTAAAACAAACACGCCACGTACACATTGTGCACAGAAATACAGGCACAACCGCCATCCATCGTTCTTTTCTCCCGCCTCTCTCTCCTTCCCGACTTACCTCCCCCAGCTTCCATCCTAAGTTCTCCCCCTTGTTCGCTCTATATTTTTGCTGATTCCTCTCCCTCTGGAGCTGCCAGAAGCATGTAGCGGCAACGCGTGCATGCTGCCAGTAGAGAGGGTCACGGTCGTGGATCCCGTGTTCCGAGCGCAGCACCTGTTTACAGGACCCCCCGTTGGGAGGTCCTCCGGACACTTTGCATTCCTCGGCATTCCTCATCCTCAACATCCTTTGCCTCTCTGTCCCCTCCATTACCCGCCGTGATGCAGACTTTGATGCTGACTTGATGGTTACCAATAAATACTGTAATAAACAACAATCTCTCTCTTTGTCTCTGTTTTTTTCTCTCTCACACACACACACATACGGACGCATAAAAGCGCTCGCACGCATGCACACACGCACGCACCTCCTTACGCTCACATGTACCGTTCCATTCGCACAGTAACTCTTTGAGACGGACACACTGCAGACCGCGCACAGTAATGTGTATGTGGACCCAGACTGCCGCCTTTTTAGCCAAATAAATCATCGAAGGATAAAGTGGACAATGAACCTCGACGGCAGAACAGTTTTCCGCTTCGTCATCTGTCATCGTGCGGGTTAACGGGCGTGTGACACGGTGCGTGAAGTGGTGATTAAAACTTGCACCCCATTCATCATTCTCTGTGTTTGACAATGTGGCGCACTAGAGACGCCTTCTGAGTTCTGTAAAATAATATAGATTTTAACAGAAGATATAAGTTTTCCCCGAGTGAAACCTGATGTATAATTCTAACTCCTGTAGTTTGAAATGCTATAAGAGAAAATTAAAAGAAAGATGGAAACATTGAGCAATAGCCTGAGAACTGGGACAGCAGGGTAAGTCCGCAAGTGGCTAAAGAATTTCGTTAATCTAACATCAAAGGCGGCATATCAATCAGGATGAACTTTGATTACTTTGACATCACTCTAATGCACAATATTCACTTAAGTTCATTGATCTTACGTCATAAAGGGAATGACACAAAATGTTCGTCCGTGGGAACAATGTCATCACTCTTGTCACATGTCACTCTTAGCTTAGCCAGCTAGCTCCTCCCCTTCTCTTCACACTTAAGGTATGTGAGTGAAACGCCATTGGTCATGACAGCTGCCCTGCTCCACCTAGTCTGACCAGAACCGGTTTACTCAAGGTTAATGCGTCAGAACGCCTGCTACTTAAGGAGGCAAAAACGCGATTAGAGAGATACACGGACACACAGAGAGGACAGGACATGGAGAGAGAGTTAATGTAGGAGGACCACAAGAAGTGGACACGAGTAAACCCACTGACCTCTGCCCTCGCCAGCTTAGCCAAAGACGTGAAAAAGTGTAAAAGGACTCCAGCATCTCACGCAGTACCCGGGGTGTATTCTGCCGACTACTAGACAAGTAGTAAGTGACTGTTGTGGTGCCTTGTAGGACTGCTCTTGCCATAGATTATCTTAGAGTCTGGGACTCGAGTTGAATTAAGATAGGTGGTTTTATCCTGCCAGAGACAGGAGACGTCATAAGCTAGTGGCCGGGCAATAGCGCCAAGGGGGTACAGAGAGGTAGTGCTGGTTGTACAGTGTCATAACTTCTTTGTCGGTCGTTGAATAGTTGTTTCAGTAGTGACAAGAGTAGGTGCTCTGTTGTCGGCCACTTACTGTATTGGTGTGTAGAGTTGAGTAGCTTTCGAGCTGTGTATTACAGTAAAGCAGTGGTTTTCCGTAGTGACAAGAGTAGGTGCTCTGTTGTTGGTCACTTATTGATAGCTTTAGAGCCGTGTATCGCAGAAAAGGTTGTATCAGTAGTGACAAGAGTAGGTGCTCTATCGTTGGTCACTTATTGATTCAGTTTGTATTACTTCAGAGTTGTGTATCGCAGAAATAATTGTTTAAGTAGTGACAAGAGTAGGGGTCCTATTGTCGGTCACTTACTGTATTTATGTATTGAGCGGGATCATAGGCCGTTTTGCAGTTTGATTCCCCCTCAGGAGTTTGATTATCTTCTTTGTCTGATACCTCGTGGTATGACGTAATCAGGCAGCGTCTTACCCTAGACACGAGCACGGTGATTCTTTGTAAATAATCTGTAGATATATTTGATGTTGTCGAGTCAGTTAGTGTATGAAATATATGTTGAATAACGGTTCGCTGCAGCTGTGTCTTTTACGAGGGTGGGGGCTCTTGACCTAGAAGTGTTTTGCCTGTGTGAGACTGAGCGGACGTGTCAGAGTATGAGAATCTTTTCCCTCGGTAGATTTCTCTAGTTATTCACATTATTTCATAGCGTCGTCATCCTCTGGTGTAGAAACCATTGACCTTTTGCAGTAAAGGTTTTGGTGACGATTGCTCAATTAAATCTACATTTACGAGATCATAAAAAGTTTGTCCAGTAATTCTGAGAAGTCGAGTCCAATAAGATAAGGTACGGCCCGCCACGTCACAACTCTGGCGTCATGCTAAGAATTAATATTCAAATGAACGTGCACGTGCTGTAATTTTTTAGGTTCGCCTCACTTCCACCCACCCAAAATGCTTCAAAGCACATTTCCTCGCATTTTTTTTTTTTTTTTTGCTGGTTGCTTAGAAGCCTCATGATAGGGGAGCGAGTAGGGGTGAAGAGGACATTTCGAAAGACTGTCTACAGGGACGATAACTGGTGAGACACTGTATGTCGGGCAGGAGAAAAGGGCAAGGAACTGGATCCCAGTAGCCTGGGGTGGGGAGACCCAGAGACCAGCCTGTAATCAAGTGCCACATGAGGGGAGGGGGAGGGAATCTCTTTCAGAAAACAGAAGGAGGCACACGTACTGCTTTCTGGAAGAGATGCTGCACACACACACACACACAGCATGCCAGGGTAGTGTAGGAAAAACGACAAAGAGATTAGAGAGACAAGAGAGACAGATAGACAGAAGACAGAAAGAATGAAGGAATGGGAAGAAAGAGACACTGATGTACTTCAGGGATCGAATCTTAATAACAGCGAAATCTTTCCTTTAAAATCTCACCGTAGCGAGCTAGCTTACTTGGATTTTTGTCTTCCCACCAGCGAGCGAGCTTTAGCTTAGTTGATAGCTAGCCTCCAAAGCTGCTTGTTTATTGTTTTTAGGACAATGTGCCAGTCGCGTTGCCTAGGGCCTACACTAACACAAGCCACGCACGCATCAAGAGAAAGTTAAATCGTACTTGATCAATGCAAAGCACCAGTCATACAGTATTATATTATTGCCGGACAGAATTATAGCTGATGTAGTCAGAGACCGCGGCCTATGCGTACAGTTTGTAAGCTCCTGCCTATGCCCTCCTTGTCTTCTCCTGACCTCTGACCCCGTCAGGAGGGAAGAGGGGAGCAAGTCAGCCACGACTCCTAATGTTTATTGCCGGCCTGTTTAATGACCGGTCGCCAGGCAGGGTTTATGTGCCCCTGTCGTCACGGCCGCTTTGACGTCGCCTAGATACAACACTAAAACAGATATGCGAGCCCCATTCGGAACGGTTCGCGATACACCTTTGTCGAAAGCTCGATAATAACTTATGGTTCTCATAAAAGCTGATCCGCTCTAGTCCTTTGTTTTGTGATCACGTGATTTCAAGTGGAGAAAGAGAAAGGAGGATAAAGAGGAGCTAATGAACACATCTGGTGGGGTGGGGAACGAATGGGAAAAAAAAACAAACGATCAAAACGGGTAGGTGGGATGGGAGGTGGGTATATGGACAGTGAGGAGTGAGAGGCTTCGACAGGAAGAACGGTCAGCAGCTGAGACAAGAACGGAATCGATCCTTTCGGTACAAGTCACACGTGAAAGTTGGGTGGTGGGAGGTGGGGCAGAGAGAGAGAGAGTCGATAGGTATAGCAGCCAGACAAACAGCACAAAAAGACAAAGAGGTTAGTTAGACAGGCAAACAGACGGGCAGACAGACAGGAAGACAGACAGACTGACAGACCGAAAAGAAAAACAGAAAGAAGGAAAAGAAATTAGAGAGAGATTAGAGATAGGATGGAGGTAAAATGAGAGGTTCCGATAAAAGCTGGGGGAGGAAGAGAAGGGAGGGAGAGCACAGCAATAACCTTTCACTCCGGGATGAGCTGTCTGTATATTGTATTCAGCCTGCAAATTATCGATTATCAGATGAAAATGACATCGCTCAACATGCGAGGGCTGCCTACTAACAACCGCCTCTTCGCATCGTAAGCTCGTGTTCCAGACCTTCCAGAACTCTCCATCATTTCTGCCTGTTAGCTTCAATGCTATCGTCGCCCTGGCTTGCTATTAGCCAAAGTCATACTCCGGTGGAACTTCCTCAAGCAAGAGGAATGGATGGAAAATTGCTTGTATGATCTGCTTTCCTCTTGGTGATTTAGAGAATCTTTCTCTCCCACTTTCCTGCTTCCCATTCAGGCCAATTTCAAAAAATCCCTAATCATCTCTTATCTGTAAATCCGTTGCTAGACAGGAAATTCGGCTGCCTTGTTTGGCGATTAGATGAGTTCCTTTTTTGGTCTGACAGGTAAAGAATTGGCCTTCGATCCCGTCTGTTACGGGTCAAGCTTCACAAGGGTCGGTCACGGTCCCTCAGGGAATACAGGGTTAGATTGGGCAAAAAAGCAAAATCGTACTTTTTCAATCATAAATGCACACTGAAAAATACTTTCTTTTCCCATACTGCATCTAGCTATTTTACACCCACACTCGTTCACTCATCCACTCACCCAGCCACACTCGTTTTCTCTCTCTTCTCTTTCTAGACAATCAAGTAATCAACAAACTGTCATTCTGTGATGTGTCAGCAAATGGTTGTTAATCTTGTCCTGACTCCGCAAACTCTCCTTCACACCAAATGTGAGCCTGAGAACTAATTAATCACAAGGCACAGCACAGTCCTGCAGTTACAATCATTGCTGTCCAACTTGCAAGAGTATGCTCACTCAAAACGTTCCACATTTTGGTCTTGCTTGCGGTCAGTGCACGCTGCAGCTATGAGTACACACTCTTACCTAATCCGTGGACTCAAACCCACTGGCATGCGGATGACACTAATTTCATCCTTGAACTCAAACCCACTGCATGCGGATCACACTTACTAATTTAATCCGTGGACACAAACCCACTGGCATGCGGATCACACTTACTAATTTAATCCGTGGACACAAACCCACCCGTAGGCAGATCAAATTTCGAAGGAACTAATACGGATTGTGCATGCTTCGGGCAAAACTTTCGTTTTCATCATAAACAATACAACTTGCAACACACTATACATGTATGCTGTATAGTCGGCGGTTTGCGTAAAAAAGGGGCACTTTTTTATCGTCGAAGGTTCGTATTTTCGGTGAAACTTTTTCATTACTATGATTAGACTTTGGGTTAGAGTTTTGGTTCATGTGACACTTTCAGCGCGTTTAAACCAGACGAAACGATAGCAGAAGCGGCCAGGCATGAGTTTGTCTTGATGCATGCACAACCTTATTTAACTTATTTCTATGCACATCATTCTCTCTCTCTCTCTCTCTCTCTCTCTCTCTCTCAGACAAAATAAAAATATAACTATTGTCCCAGCCATTGACTCGAAAAAAGTAGACAACTTAGGAAAGTGTGTGGTAAAAACATTGTCACTGAACCAAGTATTATAGACAAACACAGACGAAGTCAACATTTCTGGGCATTTCCCCTTCATCAGAACTGACCAAAAACAACCGAAGAAAACAAATAGTTTTTGTTTGTAATATATCCGATTCGGTTAATTTGTCTTTGCCATCCTAAGTAGCGCTCGCTTGTTGGTTTTAACTTAGAAAGTGCTCTGTGTTGAAAAAATATCAAGCTGCACGCACCCAGATACCAAACGACGCGCTTTCGGCGGCACCACTAACACGACGGAAGAGGAATGGTTTTGACACAGTTTGAATGGAACTGGCTGACGTCTGAAACCTAAACCAGATTCACTCCAAAGCAGATTTCCCCCGTGGAGTTTGCCTTTTGTCTGTGTAGTTGCGCGATAAAGACGCCGCCTGGAACCCATCTTCAGCAGGATTTCCGCCATATTCAGCTATCAGACAGAGCTGGCTTCCAAGACCGCCCCTCCCCCATAAGTCACTGGCCTTGCGCGCTTCCTCTAGGACTAGTAACTCACCCACGACTGAGCGTCGCCATTTTTCACATGCGCCGCCTGCTGACCGCGCAGACAGGATGTAAATCCCAGACCTTCAAACATGGCGACCTCGTAAAAGTCTCGGTCAGCCAGAAAGCCATTAAAAGAAAATTTACTTGGTCTCTGGCTCTGATGGCTTGGGGCCTGCGCCAGGCGGAAGCCGGCAGGGGAGTAGGATCTGGAGGACTGGGTCCACGCTTGCAATTGCGCTGGTACAGAGGCAGACACGCACCCCTGTGGGAGCAAGAGAAGAGCAGACATGCGTGGGTGTCCGTCACTCCTCGCGTGCAAGCGGCCGCAATTATTTACTGACCATCAAAAGACTTGCCGATTCCTCTTGCTGTCCATATCTGCTTTATGCATCTCTACTCGAAAGCGTAATCTTCTAACCTGCAGGTGGGCGTGGGATGGAGAGGG
>SMGT01002944.1:504960-525271 GCA_004794575.1 Lanistes nyassanus
CACTAGAGGGCGCTCGCCAACTGAACTGTCTGCGTGCGTTCTGTGCCAGGCTGCTTCCTTTCCCCTCCCCTCGGACCGAAACGCGGCTGTACCTAAGCGAGTAAATAGTCTGAAGACAAGCTACCTCGGCCGCTGTGATTGTTTCCAATCGAGCGAACACAAAGCGAGGGTTGGAGACTAAGGGGATTAGCAGGAACTGGTGTCCGGGAGGGTCTAGTACAGACGGTCCGGAGGGGAACAAGAGGGGAGGGGGCAGAGTTGCTCCAGCTCATTACGCGAGGCCTGTGTTTATGAGGCAACCGAGGGTGTGCCTTGTCAGGTCGCAACTAAGGTCAACATTAATCAATCTCGCGCAGCACCCAGAGTTGTCTCATCCTGTTTATTTTCGCAGATTAGCGCGGATTAGCGGGCCTTGCTTCTCTCGGGGAGTTCACTGCTCGGACAGAATCTCGGGTCGACTTTTGTTTTTCTTTACATGTTGCACGTGAATGGTTGCATGGCTGGTCCACTGAGAAGAAAAAGACACACCGAGCAAGGCTAGCGCGCGCTTTTTGCACTGCGTGTCCCTTCGCATCTTGAATGATTTAACAATGGGGCTAAATCTCGCACAACTGGGCCGGGAACTGGTTGGGAGAAAAGTAAATACAAACGTGAGCGTGCACACAAAGACAAGGTTAAATTATGGATGTCCCGAGTACAAGTTAATCAATACGTGTAACTATTTAAATTTGCCTGTTGTGTTTTCTGTTTCCCCCCCCCCCCTTGTTTTCAGTTTTCTTTCTGCACAGTAGTTCCTACTTCACATCCTCACAAAAATCTCAATCTGTAAACAACATTGATTTAATATTTATTTGGTATTATCATTTGTTTTATATCGGCGTCCTAATGAAAAATGTCATGGCTGTTGATCATTTTACTTGACCTGCTGTTCATTTCCCGTGACCTCAACAATTCATGCAGCCATCTTTAGCACCGTTGCTGTCGCTTCACCTTCCACCCTTTCCTTCTCCTCCCCTCCTCCGCCTCCACCAAGCTTCGGACGCACCGCCTGGCTACCAAGGGAAATCATCCTCAGGAAAAGTCGGCCCGCGGCTCTGCAGTCACCAACTGCGCGGAAAATCTGTTCTACACCCAGACATGGAGGCAGCTAAAGTTCGCATGATCATCACGCGGAAAAGCCGTTTGTCTCCAATCGTTCTCTTTTTCTGCATCTCATGCGTGCACCGGCGTGTGCATGCGCCCGCTAGTTCGTGGCTTTTGTACGAATCTGTTTGTGATGGCGGCCGCGCGTGCATGCACGCGACCTTTCTGAGTTTCCCCTGTAAAGTCTGGTGCGACGCACCGTTTTTATAGCATCAGCACTCTCTCCTAGATGCCCCCCCCACCCCAAAAAAAGTGATGTGTAAATTATCTCTCCATCGATTTACCCATTCAAGACGCTCTTCGAAAAATTTTGATCCTTTTTGACTCTCAATGCCACGCACTACTTCATCCCTTCTTCATCCGCTTTCGCATCTTCGTTGTCGTATTATCTTCTTGCCCAGGTACACCTTGCCGGCTCCCTTATAGCTACAACTATCATGTAGCCTCCCCCTCCCCGCCCCCATACGTGCACATGTCAAGACCCCATAGCCCTAAATGCTGTAATCATCAGCGTGCCGTTCTTGTCGTTCCTAAGTAAGCCACAGAAACTCTACCCAGCTGCAACGCGCGTCATTTCCTCTTGCAGGATGTGGCGACATTGTTCTCTCCCATGACATTTTTTTCCTTCTTTGGCTGCCGACTGAAACTTGAGGCCGGGACCTGGCCTGTTGTCGGAACTGAGATTATTGACCAAACGACAGAGTTCACTTTCCCTCTCCTGGAAACGACAATAATGCAGCACCGAGAACCACACAACCTCCTGCCGCAGGACCCAGCAGAAAGCAGCCTTGAACAGCACAGCCAGCGCAAGACGGTAAAATGAAGTTATACTAGACAACAGGTAGCCCTGCTCCAACACTTGAAATAGCAGAAACCTTTGAGAAAATACAATCTTAACCCTTAAACCACAATAATGGTGGTGGTGGTGGTGGTGGTGGTGGTGGTGGTGGTGGTGGTGGTGGTGGTGGTGGTGGTGGTGGTGTTGGTGTTGGAAGCTGGCGTTGGCGGTCTTTTATTTCTGACGTTTACTATCCGTCCGTCTGTCCGTCCTCCCGTCCGCCCGCCCATCATGTAGTGTAGGTTTTTCAATCCTTGTTCAAGACCTCGATGGTTTTTCGCTGTATTCAGTGGCACAGACGTTTGCCCCCCCCCCCCCACCTCTCCCCGAAACCCCATCCTGTTTCTGTACTCCGCTATGCCGGCCTGTCCCGCTACCCAGAGAGAGGCGTGTGGGGAGGCTGAGGCAAAACGACTAGCGCTGCCGAAGGCCAGGCGCCGCTGGTGGTGATATCACAGATAGGAGACAACATCTTGTGTGTGTTGGGCAACACCGCTCGCGGGTACGATGTTTAGGGCCCGGGCGCATATCCGGCACAACAAGATTACTGTTTGCTTTTTGAATGACTGTACTGTTTTCATTCTATCCAAAAATCACGCCAAAGGACAAATTCGTCCATTTTTAAATAACAGCTCTCTTAGAATTTCAAGTTGATGGGAATAACTTCACAGAAAACAAATTTAAAGGATTTTATCCCCCCCCCCAAAAAAAAAACTTAAACAAAGCGTTCTTCTGGTCCAACTTCATCTTTTTTAACTGCACATATTTCTATAAATAGAACTCGCCCCAGGAGATTTTGGTTTTCATTTTATTGTAACTTCCTCTGATATCCAGCCTTATATTTTAAAAACCCTGTCGTTAATGCTGTTGAACATATGTATTACCAGTCTTTCTCAGGGTGCAAGCAGTGCTTTCCTTTAATAGGCCTACTTCCTCATGTTCAGGAACATGGCTTAAAACAATGAATTATTTACACAGATCTCCTAAATAACCCCAACTTGTCTTTATATACAGTAACACAGGGTGACCAACTGATTACATGACCCACCCCCACCCCCCGTTCCCCCAAACACCCACCCACACATATATTAAAGGAAAGGAGAAAGAGAAAGCCACCTTCCCTTCTTTAGTCTGGGGAGGTGGGGGAGGGGTGCGTGCTTACTTGTGTGTGTGTGTGTGCTCGCGCGCGCGCATGCGAGGGAGAAAGAGGTTGGGGAGATACACAGTGAGAGTGGGAGACTGGCAGGGAAGGGGTTCACGCTAAGAGTCTCGTAATAAATCTTAAGGTTCTGTCTAGACAGTACTAACCGTCGAGCCCCCTTCCTCCCCCACAAACAAAAAAAACCCTTTTGATCATACCTATAACCATTAGCCTTTGCCTTCGTGACTCCCATCTTTGAACTGAATGCGTCTCACGAGGGTTCTGCTTGTACTGGAAGCACTCCGCCTGACTCTCTAAGAAAAACAATATGGCCGCCCGCAGGTAATACCATTTCCTGCAGACCGAATGCCACAGGCATTGACCACTTCCCATGGAAAACGTCGAACTTCCAGCGTCTCTGCGCAGATGACAAGGGAAAGTCATCAGACATGCCCTCCCCGACCTCTGGTGTCCTTTCACGTGTGAAGCTCAGTCGACTTTGGAAGAAAGGAACTGGGAGTCCATTGCTAAGCGATCCATTCAAAAGACGGCTGCCTGTAAAGCCGCGTTTTACAATTACGCTGCCACTTCATACTGAGCCAGGCGGCTGTACTGAGTCGTGTAAAATGCGCTTAGTTTACTTTAGGACCAATGTTTTTCCTTTTGGGGTGCAGGGCGATGGGAGGAACAATAACTGGGGTCAGATAGTTCTTTTTTTCAAAAGAACACTTGCAGAATTTATTTGAAGTTTTTAGCGCTTCCGACTGTATCAATACCAGCTAGCAATATTGTCAAAGTAGATTTGTTGAAGTAGAAAACATTATATAGCGACTCACGCGGTTTTTTGTTTCCTAACAAGCTCGACGAAAGGATGCATGAGTGAGCAGTTAAAATGTTCGGTGCTCTTGACTTCTGTAGTTACCTGTGGGTTGAGGGTTTTCTTTTCTTTTGAAGTAGTTTTCCAACTAAATGTTGTGGCTGGAAGTATCTGTATGTTAACTGATTCTCCAGTTATCTCTAGGTTCACTGACGCTGCAAGTATATATATATATATGTTAAATGTCTGTTCATTTATCTCGCTGGCGTCTATTTAAAAAAAAGACTGATACACATAGGCATCGAAAAAGGATGATTGGACTTTTTGAATACATAGCTCATCTCGTGATAGTTGGGGGGGGGGGGCGCTCGATTTAAGCACAAAGAGGGACCCCACAGTAGCCTAAATATTGTCCGTGGGCATTATGTTTCCAATGGTTTTAAGGCTAAAGGTGAGTCAGTGCCGTGAACTCCAAGCCACGAAATAGCCAAATGCAACTGCGAAACTTCAAACTAAAGAATACAAATGTGCTCCCTGAGCTGCTCACAGGCGTGCGAGGGTCAAAGAGGCGTCAAATGCCTTTTAACCCACGTCGGGCCTCATGAAAGCCGCCTTGTGTCTTGACTATGTGTTAAGCCTCTGCCAAATCGGCGAGAAAGAGCTCGGGCATGGGCTGCGTGTATGCAGCGCTGACGAAAAAAAATCACCTCTCCCCACTGGCTGAACGCCTGAACTCCCAGAAGTCAAGCGGTTAAGCTTTAAGGCCAGAAATGTGTTTGCGTGTCTTCTCCTCCCTCCCCCAACCCCCATATTTAAAATAAATCCCGTAGTGCCGGCCAGCGGATGTGAAGACCAAACGTCGTAAATCGTGTAGATTTTCAGGAGATTAAGCGACAAGTAGATTCAAGTAAACGGTGTGATCACAGGAGCGGTGACCGGGGAAACAGAACATGTTGGGGCCGCGGTTTGTAGCGTGGAGAAAACATGAATTCCAGGCGCGTTTGTTTCAGAAGTCACCCGGCAGCTATTCGCAGCATCAGCCGTAAGTAGTTTGGAGTTATCTAACGTTAAGAAGACGAGGGACAGCGAGGAAAGTGGGTTGCTTCCCCCTCACCCCCTGCCCGCCATTACTTCGTGCCTGAAACCCACACGGAAGCATAGGCTGAGATAACGACGGGGCCACCTGAAGAAGCCTGCTAAATCAGAATCAAACAGGCCAGGTGGGGTGTGGCTTTCCACTGCCCCTGTTCACTAGGCTGCGTTCTGTCACAAATGGCTCGAACTTTGATTCATATGGGCTCCACAAATTCCAGTGAGGGATGTCCGAAGTGCGGCCGAGGGAGTGTAATTTATTGTTAACGAAAGATCTGCCTCTTTAAATTGTCATGCGCAAATTTGCTCAAGGTCTTTCGCGGGTTTATCCGGTCCGGGGCCCGGGGCTTTTAAAGCTTCTCGTTATTCATACCAGAGGCTTCCTTTACGATAGTTTTTTTCTTTCAAATCTCCGTCTTCCGGCTTGTTCTTGGCACCGACCAACTTGGTTTCATGCACACACAGTACACTCGATATTTTAACAGCTAAAACTGAAAAACGACTTTTATACCTCAAATTGCTTGGATGAGAGAGAGAGAGAGAGATTCAACAGATCTACATGGTTTTCCGCGTTATCAAAATATTTTGAAAAGAACCGACAGGAAAACAGACAATAGTATTTCAGCAAGCACAGCATTTACTACCTCTCCTCTTCCCCCCCCCCCCCCCCCCCCCAAGAACTACTTGTTCTTTCGCAACTTGTTAACGCTGTTTCACCTCGGAATCTAAAAGGGTGCTTTGCTTTTCAAAAAAAAAAAAAAGAAAAAAAATTAACGTGCGCAGTGCGCGCAGTTGCTGAGGCCATTTCGAAGCGCGTAGTGTGGTCAAGGGTAAAATCAAATTAAGGCCCACACACAGCCGGGAAAAAGGGAGAGACAGAGATGTTCGATCTATTTTTCCTTCTTGTGACTGGCCGGTACTCCGACTCAGGGACACGAACCTTGGAATGCTGGTGGAGTGACCCCATAGTCTGTACGGAAAGACAAAAATGTTCAGTAAAGGAGGGGAGGGAACGGAAGAAAGAAAAAGAATTTCAACGGTTTTAGGCGACTTAAAAAGACGCGAGAAAGGCAAGTGAATTTAGGTTAGAGTTCTTACAGTGACTGCAGGAGCAGCACCTAGCGTTTCTCGCGTCTTCGCAGACCTGTAACGTCAGATTTGATTTCCGAGATCCGTGACCTCTCTCTTTCTTTGTCTCTCAGTCTCTCGCTCTCTCCTCTATCTCTCTCCCCCTCTCTCTGTCTCTCTCTCCCCTCTCTCTCTCCCCCCTCTGTCTCTCCCTTCTCTCTCTCTCTCTCTCTCTCTCTTTAAAATCCTGATTACAAAGCTGAGTCGACCAGACCTTGTCTCCCGCCCCGTGTGGTGAACAGCAGTCTGAACGCTCAAGGTCCGCGCCATATGGCAGCCGTGGGAGGTTCGGGCAATCAAAAGATTTGGTCCACCGGCCGCTGATTACAGTGATTAAAGATGCTTGGGTGATGAGCCTGTATTTTTCATGCCGAGCGGAAGCTGGCAGACCGGCAGGGCCCCCCTACTGTCAGTGTAGCTTTTCAACCTGTTTAATACCAAGATGGCTGAGGGCAGGGAGCAGCGTTGAAAAAAAAAACCAGGTGACAGTGGCAATGTACCGACTACAGAGTCTGATGGAGTCTGACGAGGACTAGGTGGGAGTAGAGCTGCAGCCCTTTAAAAGTCAGCAGTCTTCATGTGCAGAGTGACGAATGGGTGCTACAGCCGTAAGGCACGTCTTTCTTTCTTTCTAAACAGTCAGAAGATGTAAGGTCTTCTGAAAGAAGGAAGAAGAAAACCAGCTTTGGACATGACCCCACACAGTCTTGCGTAACTTCCATGTCTCGTGTCGACTGTCCTAACATCAGCCCAACACCTGCAGCACACACCGGCTCCTCAGACTTATTGAGAAAGACAAGTGATGGCGGCACGTGATGGCACCCAGGCCACAGAACACGGATTTCCTGTGGCGGCATGCACGCTGCATAGAAGAACGCTTCGTTATAAATAATTACATCGACCCCTACTTGCAGTCAGTCTCAGCCACAAGAACCTGATAGCGTGACAGTTCAGATCTGTGTCTTAACTGCTTGCCGCGAGCTGCAGATAGCGATAGGACAAAGTCTAGTTAGGCGGAATTTGTTATGTTATTCTGGTTATCAAAACGTTACTTCATGCCGGAATATTTTTAATTCTTTAATTTGAAAGATCTATACCTGTCACTGTGACGGCATGGTGTCTACTATAATGCACGAGTACCTGCACAATACCGGGATCTACTTTGTTCAACGTATTTATTTATTAGTCTTGTTTAACGATCACCCTGTCAGAAAGGATGACTATGCTCAGCAAGCCTTCCTGACAGTCGCATAGAACTGGCCTGTTGAAAGGTTCCTACGCTGTCGTTCGCATCCAGGCCTCGCAATGTCCTGGCCCCTGGTTCAGAGACCAGCCCTATGAAGAGGACCTCCTTCTGTCCTGTTTGCGTAAGCCTTAAGGGATTAGATGTTGCTGGGGAGGGGCTATCTTTCTCTAGATTTTTTTCTTTGCTACCACTAGGTGGCATCAAATCGTACGTCTGAGCGACACGACAAACGGTGTGGTTGAGGGCCAAAGGCGGGCCGATTGCAGTTAGCTCGGAGCCTGTCGATAGCGCTGACATGACCGGCTGTTTATTGGTGTCAGCGTCAGATAAGGGAAATTACAAACGATACTCGGCGCTTTCTTCTCGCCGTCAGAGTCGAGGAATCATAAATAAATTGCTTGTTTGCCCACGACTCTATCAGTGCGCGCTCTGCTTTCTAATAGTTTGCGTGATGACGGTCTATATTGACATTTGATTATCTCTACACTAAAAACTAAACACAACAAAAGTATATTACAAGTCGAATCCCCCCCAAAAAAAAAACAAAAACAAAAACAAAACAAAACAAAGAAAAAACCTAAACACAAAGTTATATTTTACAGTAAGAAAGCTAAATTCAACAGCAGTATACTAGACAATGCTGCTATGCGAACCACAACAAAAGTGTAATAGACAATCCAGAAAAATCCAAAACAGAACAGCACCATATTAGACATTAAAAAATATCTATAAAAAGACAGCATGACAGCATTATTTTAAATAATTCAGAAAGAACTAACCACAATCGCAGAATATTAGACCAATCAGGACACAGATGTCAATCTTCGACTATGTAGTCTTGTGACGCAGCTAGGTTCACTTTTTGGGAGGTGTATTACTAACTACGCTGACCTTTACATTAAACGCCAGCTTTCTCTCCTGTTTCTTACTAGGCCTACTAGGGGGCAAGCTATTAGCCCTCCCGATACATTTTCCACTCCTTTCTTTTCCTCAGCATTGCAGTGCTGGGAGTCCTTTTCTTCGCTTAAGTTTAAACTGTAGATTCTTATTATATCACGGGTGCACTTTGTAATGCTCCTGTGATCAACTATCCTACAAGGTGAAGTTCACGCGGGTCAAAGGTCGGCGGTGAAAGGCGTCTCAACACTGATTTCAAAAAGCTGCGGGTTCATTCAATGAAATTTTCTCACGACCCTTCACTTGGTTACGCCTATTTATGTACTTGTGTGCTTACGAGCGGAAGGGTATACCGAAGAGAAACGGGTACATGAGAATACCTAGGGTAGAGCTTGACAAGAAAAATGCATAACCTTGACAGTGAGTGGGAAAGCACTGCGGTGTAGCGTCACACGAACTGTTGTAGTGGTTCGAAAAAAAAATCGCCGACATTATTTTAATGTTAAAACGCTTTTTTCGCCCCCTCCCCCTCCCCTTCCCGACACACACAAATTTACTGTACACATTCCCAGCTAGCCATGGTAAAATTGTGTGAACGTATGTGTGTGGGAAGCTGCAGGTGAGGAGGACTTAACGGCAGGGACCGTGAGTATGTTTCTAATTCACGTTTGATATAGAAGATCGAGCTACAGTAAACATGTTGACTGCAGGTAGCTAATGAGTTGTAACTTCACAAACGATATTACCTTAGCTAAATGAAATTTATGAAGATCTACGCCTCTTTGAGAATTTAGACCGATGCAGCGAGATACAGGGCAAATCTATTCTTAGAATTCAAAGATCAGTAACAGCTAGGTGACTACTGCTCTGACGGTAGACATACTCCCCCACCACCCTCCATGTATAGGATTTAGTTGCAAAGAAAGAAAATTCTTGAAGATCAAAGGCCAGACATGGCCAGGCGTGGCACCAATCGACGCGCTAATAACCACATCGGTGCCATGGCAACGGTCGCGCACCCCGGCGGCCAAAGTTGATCTGTCTAAAACTATCAACGCGATTAGTGACCAATGAACCCCGTGGCATGATGCGCCCTTTGGTCCTTATGTACCTCACAGTGATGTAGACACGGGATTTGCCACATGGGTGCGGATTGGGGACCGCAACGGGCAAAGCTCGTCTGTCAGACTTAGCTGAGACAGTAAGGCCCTCCACCAGTGCACTTAATAGTTTACGAGACGGCATGAAGCGATTGCGCTAAGTCTGTTTTAGTGCACGTCGCCAGGCCTGTGTCGTATCTCTCATTGCTGACTGCAGCTCTACAGCGGTATTTGCCAATAAGGGCCTAGCTTGATAGCCACTATTTATTTGCTTTGATCTTTGGTACACCTTTGTGTCTTTCGCAGTACTCGAGGTGCTGTCATGTCACGTGGTTAAATCTATCATGTGACTATTTTTATTTAAGCCTCAGAAACGGATTACGGCGTGACCTACATCGATCGTCCTGACTCCCTCCCATCTTAATCTGTTTCCACCCCCACCCCACCCCCGTTTATAGTTCTTTAAAACACTCTCCTTTCTCTTCTTGTTGGGTGTTGAAATATGGCATGGGCTATTGCTCCAGATCATTGTTATTCCTAATACTGTATCTAAGGCAGTTTAAGCAGTCTTTAAAAGGGCGGTGGGGGGGGGGAAGGTATTTGTTGCTTAACGTCCAGCCGCAGACTATGTGCATATCAGGACGGTGTTACTTAGACAAAGTTTACGTGCTGCCACACTGGGACTGCTGTCACAACACCGGCCTCTGTCCCACCCAGTCACATTGTACTGACACCGGGCCAACCAGTCCTAGTACTGTTCCCTATAGAGCCAGGCGTCTGGAGGGCCAGCTACTAGATTGCCAATTTTTAACCACCGACCTCCCGCCTCGGGAGCGGACGCCTTTAACCACTAGACCACCGAGACGGTCCTGTAAAAGGGCGTGGATAGCTCTGCAGGTATAGCTGCGGATTAGCATGTGGAAGGTTGTAGGTTCGAATCCAGGTGTTTATGAGGAGTTAAAGGTTGTGCCAACTCCATTCGGCCATCCTTCAAACGCACATTTTCCTGCCGCGACAAAAAATTGTATTTTATCAAACATGTCCGTATATCTTTCTTTCGTGGTTCTTTGTATACATTCTACAGCAGCCAGGGTCAGGAAAAAGTCGGTGCGTGGGAAAACAAATTAGATTGGTAGTCTCCCTTGTGGTCTGACAGGCTACACAGAGTTCACACGGCGTGGCTATGTCGGAAGAAAGCAGTCATAAGAAATTAGTCTACTACTTTGCGACAAAATATAATCAAATATTTTAACAATGTGACTGAAATATTCTTTTCAGGCGCAGAATTTCACTGAAAAATTAGGGGCTGGGGGATATTGGATAGAAATTCTTCTTCGAAATAAGGCGAAGACATAAATGCCGACAGCTGGGCTAGTTCTATGCGACTGCTTTCATGTTTGTTGGCCGAGCCGTGTGACGGTGCAAGCCCCGCACTACGCGCCCTGGCGCTGTGGCAGGGGAGGAGTGCTCACATATCTCTGCACTTGTACAATATTGCAGCCTCGTCCTATAGTGTCCTGTAGTGTCCTATAGTGTCCTGCAGCGTCCTGTATTGTCCTATAGTGTCCTGTAGCGTCCTATAGTGTCCTGCAGCGTCCTGTATTGTCCTATAGTGTCCTGTAGTGTCCTGTAGTGTCCTGTAGTATCCTGTAGTGTCCTGTAGTGTCCTATAGTTTCCTGCAGCGTCCTGTATTGTCCTATAGTGTCCTGTAGTGTCCTATAGTGTCCTGTAGTGTCCTGTAGTGTCCTGTAGTGTCCTGTAGTGTCCTGTAGTGTCCTATAGTGTCCTGCAGCGTCCTGTATTGTCCTATAGTGTCCTGTAGTGTGTCCTGAAACTTATTTCCCCCTCAACAGGCAGCGAGGAAGAGGTTCAGAAGCCAAACACTATAGTGACCAGCTCAAGTCTTGTACATGTATACCGATACAGAACAGTGTCCCACTGCGACGCGTATCTTGGCACCTTATCTAGCGCAACGCTAAAGAAACTAAGTTTTGAAGTCAAAAGCGGGATAATCTGCTGCGGTGGTAAATCTCCTGCAGCAGCTGTGGTTAGCTATATAGCTAGCTAGCTAGTCAGCTAGGTGATTTTAGAGGGGTGGTGATTGCAGTTATTCCCGGTGACTTCAAAATTTCGCACTACAGTGGGATGGGGTCCTATCACTAAGCTACGCACTGAAAGAACCCCCAGATTGGTAGCTGCAGTAAGATGGCCAGTGCGAAGAGACAGTGTTCAGGGGATGGCACAATGAAGTTAAACTGCAGGAAATAATCCTTGGCCTCTTCTGGATTCGAACCAGTAGCCTACACTTTAGTCCGCAGTTGTACCCGCCATCGCCCATCTTTGGTTCGAGGCGAGTTTCATAGACATGAAATTATTGACCAGTGCTCAACGCTAATACACCTACAGTCAAAACTGCGAGAGCTGATGTCACTACCGTGCACCACTGGTGCTGCTCGCAGGTATGAAACTCGCTTCGGAAGTTCGCAATCATCAGCTGCAGGGAATCTGCACAGCAGAGTACGTCTCGAGTGAAGCGGCCGACACTGGCCGACACTGGCCGACACAGAAAGCGGACGGGCTTGCAAATCGTTGACCGCTGCTGCGTATGGCGGCCTCTCACCCCCTGTGCCCATGACTTTGGTGAGCCAAACAAGGCGATTTGGCCCCCCCCCACACCTCAGCCCCAACCTCTCCCCCCTCGATGCATGCACGTGGGAGGGCCCTGGCTGGGGTCACGTGATCCATCACTGTGCAGGCCAGCACACGGACGAGAAGCTGGCACTGACTACTTTTGAGGCAAAACGGAGGCAAAACAAGATGGGAAACAAAAGGGCAAGAGAATAAGATGTCTGACAATGAAGACTTTATGACTCGTGTGACAATGTCCTTCCACGCACAGTCCTCGCGCATCTGGCGCGTTAACAGCACGTACCATTTCTCATGTTATGGGCCGGGTGGGAAGATTCTCGCTACGTATCTGGGGCAGAGAACAAGGCGTCTCATTTCTTATTTTACCCCGGGCCTTTCGGACAAGGCTGGGTTCTCGTGTATGTTGATTAGATCTGTCCGTCCCAAAGCCAGTCTATTTCATTTCCCAATTTTCTTGGGGACTCGAATGAGTTAGAGATGTGTCATTTTCAAAGTATTCACGTCAGACAGATGGGACTGAAGTCTCGGTGCTCTTTATCTTGGAGTGAAAGGATATAGTTGTCAATCGTCGAATAGTGGGGCAATGTGTCATTCTTCAGGCATGTCAGACACAGGTACCATGTGTCACTGTTCATTTGTCAGGGTCACGTAACAATATTTGTCATTCTTAAATCTACATGGGATTGGGTAACATGTGTCATTTCTAGTACATCCATAAAAATCCGTTTATTCAAGAACTGTTATGGAGATCACTTATATCCATTTATGTAAAGTAATTATCCAGACACTCCTGCAATCACTTGCCACCTCCTCCACCCCCACCCCCCCACTTCATCGACACTTAACTTTCATGCGTTCATAATGCTATAGCCTCAGCAGAGTTCTTCATTTCTTTTTAAAACATAGGTTTCTGACTGCCCATGGCTTATACATTTAATTTCTTTTTCTTTGCATTGTCTTCTTCCTTCTGTTTTCTACACTTCCTTTCTCTACACCAGCGCTGTCTGTGGAGATGTGGAGTCGTGCGCATTACGTGTAACAGCGAGCGCCAGAAACCAAAGGTTCTTCGCCTCCGAACAACATCTCTTTCTAGTCTCTATTTTTTCTTGGCAGTTTTCCAAGAGTTTAGACTAGCGAAAGCATTCACAGTTCATGGGATCTCGATCCAGTCCATTTCTTTTTCATGTGTCGCCTTCAGCGCCAGTCTCCTCGTTTCAGGGAGCGTCAATAAAACCCGCGCCTTCCCTTTTCGCTGAACTCCGCGGTTACTGTAGTCTCATGTCCGGAGGCGGTCTGGCCTGCAGGTAGTCGATAAGTACGTGTCTGGAGCATAGCTGGCACTGCAGAAGTGGAGGTCTGCAGAAAGTGTTCCAGTCAAATATTCTTCACCCCTACCGCTAAGAATCACAGGAAAGGCGCCTATAATCTGGGTGTCGATCATAGATTCTAATTTCACACACGGCACGGACAGAGGCTGGAGGGGCTGAGAAGGGAGGAGAGAAGGGAGGAGAGAAGCAAGAGAGAATGAAGAGAACAGTGGCGAGACGCATGCCTTGTGTAGTCTGAGCGGTCTTAAGACGTCAGCGTGAAATGAGTGGCCCATTCAGAAAGGAAGCAAAGCTCCGACCCAGAGGGCGTCTTATCAGCTATATTTTATGTTTTGACTGATTTTCCCAACAAGCCTCTTAGTGTAGCCGTCTCGCTGTGCGTGATGGTGGTGGGGACACGGCAATCCGTGGACGCACTTGTTGTTTAAGTCGGTTCCAGGCAGACAGGCTGCAGTGGGTGCGCGAGAAAAAAATCAGCGCACGGAATCGTGGGTAAAGCGCATAAGATAAATATCTCCACCACCACTATCTTCCACTCGCCTTACTCACTCTGAGGAGCTCTTTAGCGGCGGGGAATCCATTTGCTTGTTTTAGTTTAAAACAGTACTTCAGTTCTTGGTGGCTTGAATGTTTCAAATGTCTGCTAAACAGGCACAAGCAGCGAGGCTGTGAGAGTTACAACCACGAAACTCCTGCTCCATTGCACTTAACCATGCTCGTGGATGGAGGCCGGCCAGTGTACAAAGACAGTAAACGAAAGAGCGAGATTTTTTTTGGAAGGGAGGGTAGAGGGGGAAGGAGCGCACACATGCTGACATCAACGTCAACAACAGCCTTCACTGTCAGCACGTGTGATATACAGTACATATGATTTATAACCGGGTCTGAGGCTTCACATGCTGTTCAAATTACTGCTGCTTGATGGCTGCACAAATGTTTTATTCAAAAACAACGATAGTTGTCCTCTGTTCGTGCGCTTTATCATCTTTCTGCCTGTTTTCTTCTTGTTTCTCTGTAGGTCCATGTGTCTGTCTCCTCCATCGCCCTTCTCTCCCCCTCTCTCCCCCTCTCTTTCTCTCTGTGTGGGTAGTTGGTGTGAGAGAGAGAGGTATAGACCTTTTGAGAAATATATAGTCAGGTTGTTTGGGGTTGGGTTTTTTTGGATTTAACGCCGTGCCAGCAGCTTAGACCGTATCACGCCTGGAATTTTGAGGGGTTGGGCGCCTATCACTAAGCTGTGCACTAAAGCAACCACCAGATTGATAGCTGCAGTAAGACGGCCACTGCACAGGCAGTTTAGTGTCTGAGGGGAGGGACGAATGGAGTTTGCACAATATTTAATTCCATGATATAATCCTAGGCTCCTGGATTCATGCCTGAAACTTTTGATACTCAAGTCTACAATAACCACCCCCCAAAAAACAAACAAACAAACAAACAAAAAACGTCGAGCTGTGAGCAACCGACATATATAACTGTCAGTGAGAATACAGTCCTAGGCTTGCTAAGTTAGCTGGTGTCCGTGAGAATACAGTCCTAGGCTTGCTAAGTTAGCTGGTGGTCTAGTTCACTAAAGTTGGAAGACAGATGTCAGTGAGTCACATGTGATGGCACACATTTCCCATAATCAGCAAACTTTTGTACGGATTGAACAATAGTCACGTACAGTCGTCATACTTGTAGCAAACCAGTTTTCTGGTTCTGCGATCCGAAACTTTCCTGGTTGTTGACAACCTATCTGAAACAAATTAAAGGGACTGAAAAATGTTCTAAGAAGACCATCGCCATGTTGAGAACCTACTGATCCAGTAGCGAAGATACGGCTTCTGATGCTTAAGGTTCATTCCCACGATACCTACCAGGGATCTGTGATACATTCGTGTTTTATGGAGGAAGTTATACCCTCAAGCCCTACACATTTATTCTCACGACTGCAAGTTATCATGGCGGTAAACTATACCATTCGGGCCCTTCCCTGGTCTACAGGATAGAGAATAGCGACGACATCGACAAAGGTGATGAAGATAATGATGGCGAGGACGATGAGAAGGCAGGAAGGTAGAGACGAAGATGAACGAAAGGGAGCAAATTTTCGAACACAGTTAACTTTGGTCATCGCTTGCTTGCTTGAGCAACAAACAATAACGTGCCGGTACTTATGCCCGTTTATCTGTCAAAAATTGATATTTCTCGATAACGTCTATTGTTTTTGGTTCACGTTACAGGACAGTGCAATGATTCAACCTTTTCTTCTTTGTGGTAGTCATAGTTCCTTAAACGCTATGTGCGTGCATGCGTGCGTGCGTGCGTGCTGGTGGAGAGAGAGAGAGAGAGAGAGCTGCGAAAAATCATCCAGTGTGATGGAGAATCAGATGGAGTCAGCTTTATGCCCACAATTTTGTTCCAAGTCTGTTTGCACAAAACTCCTTCAAAGGTTTTGTTGAAACGAAAAGGAATAGGAAGTTGTGCACGTCATCTAAATCCACGCGCCGTTGCCCGCGCAAAAGGGAGATAAAACGTTTTACAACATTGCGTCTTTATTGCCCCTTCTAGGCAAAAGACCTCCGACCAACCATTCGTCTTCATAAAAGCTGAGAAATCTGACGACACTCAATTTAGCCCGAGTAAGCCATAAAACGATTCGGGGGCAATATCTGCAGGGCTCACCGAGCCTTGCCGAGTCATTTGTGTCTCCTTCAACACATGGTGTCCGCCCCTCCATCGTCACTGGAGTGGCAGCGTCTGGGGATCAGCGGGGTCAAGCTGTGTGATCGCCTTCCTGCAACGGTCTTCCACTGACACTGACGGAAAGATTACCATTTAGTTTAATCCCACTGGGCCGCAATAACTGCGCATCCTTGGCTTGGTCGGTGCACACCGCTCCCCAGCCCTTTGAAACAGAACATCTCGTACTGACATCGAGGGCATAGGATGTCATGTCACGGACAAGATGAATTTACATTTGACATTTCTTCCTTGAGCGTAAGATGGGTGGGAATATGTGTAAATCTGAGAAGACAAGAGAAGCTCAGCATCAGTCTTGCGTTGGATTTTTTGTTGTTGTTGTTGTTGTTGGTAGGTGCAGTCTTTATAAAATTACCATATACTGTAATCTTCGCAAGATTACCCTATACTGTTCAAAATGTACGTTGTTAACCCAGCACATTCAGAATACTCTCATATAGATACATATAAACATAGATAAATATGAATACTGTGTGGGATAACTTGTTTGTTTTTGTTTTGTCTGACCATTCCTAGCGACTAAGCTTGTCGATCATCAGACGTATTGGATCCTCCCGGGGCCGCCTCACACTGGTGGTTGGTGACGGTTTCTTCAACAAATATTCTATCCTTCCGTCTCTTTCAGAGAGATTTTCCAGTGACTTATCTCTTCGTTCTATCCAGGCCAGACCATGTACTGCGCTCGAGATTGTCGGACGTAGCGCTAGAACTTGTTCCTAACAGAAAGAATTTTAGCATGCGAAATTCCAAAACACTCGCAGTTTTATAGGTTAATCTGTCCTGTAGATCATCCAGCTGTACGTCACCTAGCAGATTTTCAGTTCGTTCAGCCGGGCATACATGTTTCGTCAAGCCAGTTACTTCAGCAAGACCAACAAACATATATACCAAGCCTTTCGCCTGAAGAGACCTCACTGTAGCAAGCGATACGTCAGCCAGATTTTTACCGGTCATAAAGACTACGTCACCAACTTGTTGCTATAAAAAGGCACACGTTACCAAACGTGTTACTGTAATAACTCGTACTTTGCCCAGCTTGTTACTGCAACAACGTGTACATTATCCAGCTTTTACTGTAACAAGGTGCATATCATCCAGCTTTTACTGTAACCAGGTGCAATCCAGCTTGTTACTGTATCAAGGTGTACGTCACTCAACTTTAATAATTGTTACTTCAGACTAGCGTAAGTCATCCAGCTTCTTACATCAACCAAAATTGCGTCACCCGAGCAAGGCATATGTCAACGTCACCCAGCTTGTTACCCAAGGCAAGGCTACACCACCCAAACCGGAACGTGTTACTTCCTACAGAGGTAGGTCACCACAGCTTGTCGAAGCAGACTGTGATGTGTCCTGATGGTCGGAAGCTGGCCGCTGGCCACGTGCGGTAATTACGCTCAGAAGTTCAAGCCCCTTTGTCCAGGCCCTGTCTGCCTACCTGGTCACGCTCGCTCGCGCCAGATGAAGATGATAAAGGCTCGTTGCGGTACTGCTCCTCGGGCGCCAACAGGTTAATCGGGGCATCTCACCTCTGGGGCCGCTTGATCGAGACGCGGAGAGACCTGAAGTCAAGCAGTAGCGCTGTGAGCCAGTAAAATCAATCTCCTCTCCGCGTGCCTGTCTACGGAACAGCGTCAAAATCGAGGCTGTTAGAAGCTGGTAACTAGCTACATTCCAGATAGTTCCTGTCACATCCTCCGCGGGGCAAAATGTTCGCACCACATGTTTGACGGTGGGTGGGTGGGGGGTGGGTAGGAGGGGGACCTAAGAGGTTCAGTTGTTTTTAACTTTTGTAAGTTTGCGGACGTCTCTTACAACTTAGAGGAGAATTAACTTCTGGGAAGGTGGGGGTGGGGGATATACTGTAGCCTCGGGGGGGGGGGGCGATTTTTTTCCTACGTGTACTCTGGGTTTTATCCTCAAGTGGCTCAAACTGGCCCGTATGCGTGTAAACGGTACTAAAAGTTATTCTCGAATAGAGGATTTTTTTCTGTCTCTGAAAATGCCGTTTCGGCAAACTTGGAATAAGCTATACGCTCCTGGGACGACCGAATAACTTAATTATTACCGAATAACGAGGGAAGAATAAGCTTTTCCGTTTTCGTGCAAGGGAAATTCAAGGAACTTATTTCTGTCGTGGCTGCTATTCTGACACAAGTAAGCTGTTCGATCGACTTTCTTGCATACGGAGCTTCGCTGACGTGTGGCAGTCAGGCAAAGCGTACTTAAGTACAGTGAAACGCAACGTCTTATGGCTACAGTGAACGAAAAGAAGCCATGTTGATGATAGCCCTGTGATAAAGACATTTTTTTATTTTTTTTCGTTATTGAATGGTTGCGGGTCCGATCCTCATCCAAGCTTTCGGTCTGAATTTTGTTTGAAACATCACAGTACAATGTTCTGGTATAACTTCTTCTTCTGTAGCTACAGTGAACCAAAACAAGCTGAGGTGATGATACCCCAGTGGCAAAGACACTGGCTTGTTCACGATTTAACTTCGATCACCATCGTAACTTTCGATTTTTTCCGGGATGGGGTTAGAGGTGGGGTTTGGTTTTGGTATTAGACATATATGCTTCTGTTTGCTTGTATAAGTTGAAGTCTGTGTTTTCGGGTCAAACAGAATGTTTGCAGTCTGATTTCAAGTAGCCTCATTTAAGTTCTTACCAAGTTGGGACTCTCCTGAGAATACATGTAGGAAAAAAAATTGCCTGAAAATCTGCTTACAACTTCTCAGGGACATAACCTGGGAGCAGGGGAGAAGCATGTGAGAACTATGAAAGCGCTTGCCTCGTGCACTGCACAGATTAATTCCAGGACAATTAAAGGTTCTTTTTTGCCGAACATTTTGGGTCTAACGAAGGAAACGTAACTTTAATTCCCATCGTGCAATTTGTTGGGAAAGTCTTCAGGAATGCAGACAATGTCTTCAGTTAATTGCAGTTTCAAAAAAAAAAAGTGGATCGTGTGACCAGAGTCCGGATCACTGGACACCTTTAACGCTGTGTACGTGCGCGGCATGCGGTTGGGGGGTTAAGCGCGAAGGTCGTGCTCAAAAGAAATGGCTCGCTCTCTTTAAAAGAAGACAGCAAGAAAACTTTAATTATCCACATTCCAAAAGGGGTGGATTGCAGTTTCTTCGCCATCTCGTCTCCTTTTTTTTCTCTTTCGGTCCTCAATTTCGATGCTCCATCGTCCTTTGTGTTCTTAAATTCAGGGTGCGCCACAGCTGGCCGAGTCACTTATCAGACGGAATGGCAGGCCATGCGCTATTGTCCTGACTGGATGTAACAGTAGCCGCGAGTAGCTAGGAAAGCACAGGGGTCGAATTTATGTATTTACACATACGGCCCCCGGGCACGGCGCCTGTCTGCACGCGCCCTGCCACTAAAGCAGGCCTTTTTTTGTGACCACATAACTTCCATAGGTGTGAGCAAGCCGCAGTCACGCCTAACAAAAATACGTGTGCGCGCAGCTGAAACAAAAAATCTTTTTCGTTTGTTCCCTTTTCTCACTCCAGTTTCTGCTGCACTTCCTGCAAAGACTTTCCTCACTTACACCCCGCTTCAGCTCAGGCTTCCATGAAACTGCTGTCTCTTTTCTTCTCTTTCTGCGCTTTCTTCCTCCTCTGTCTGTCTGTCTGTCTGTCTGTCTGTCTGTCTGTCTGTCTGTCTGGCTGTCTGGCTGGCTGTCTGGCTGTCTGGCTGTCTGGCTGTCTGGCTGTCTGTCTGTCTGGCTGGCTGGCTGGCTGGCTGGCTGTTGTCCTATTCTCTCCCTGTGTCATTATACTTCCTGTTCTCTCCCTGTGTCATCACACTTCATGTTCTATCAATGTGTTATCATTTTTCCTATTCTCTCCATGTGTCCTCATACTTTCTGATCTCTGCTTGTGTCATCATACTTAATTCCTTTTCCCTAAATGTGTCATCATACTTCCTATTCTCTCCCTGTGTCATCATACTTCGTGATCCATCATAGTTTCTGTTCACCCCATGTGTCATTATACTTCTTGTTCTCTCCATGTGTCCTCATACTTCATGTTCTCTCCCTGTGTCATCATACTTCCTGTTCTATCTCTCTCTCTCATCATACTTCCTGTTCTCTCCCTGTGTCCTGTTCTCTCTCTCTGTGTCATCATACTTCCTGTTCTCTCCCTGTGTCATCATACTTCCTGTTCTCTCCCTG
>SMGT01002944.1:533456-552305 GCA_004794575.1 Lanistes nyassanus
ATTCTGACGTAAAAACATGTCGCTGCTCCATTGTTGCTACAATAAACTTCTCGACAGCTGCAGGTGCGCCCATTATCAGATGTAGCGACGGCTGCTTTCCATTTCCCTGTAGATGATACGGATAGATACACGAAATCTCGGATGTATTTTATGACAGTAGTTTATAGCAGACCTGAATATAAAGATTTATGAAATAACTCAGATCACATGGGCATCATCGTTCCATTAAACGGTGCGTGACAGCTTCAGATGCTAAAACATTATTGGACATGCTGTACGGATGCTGACTGCCAAATGACATTATTGGACATGCTGTACGGACGCTGACTGCCAAATGACATTATTGGACATGCTGTACGGATGCTGACTGCCAAATGACATTATTGGACATGCTGTACGGATGCTGACTGCCAAATGACATTATTGGACATGCTGTACGGACGCTGACTGCCAAATGACATTATTGGACATGCTGTACGGATGCTGAATGCCAAATGACATTATTGGACATGGTGTACGGATGCTGACTGCCAAATGACATTATTGGACATGCTGTACGGATACTGACTGCCAAATGACATTATTGGACATGCTGTACGGACGCTGACTGCCAAATGACATTAAAGACAGGAAACCGAGAAGGGAGAATCATTTGTATCAAGTCGTCATGCATCACACTATACCGACCTTGGCTCTTTCTTTCTTTCTTTCTTTTGATGACGGGTTGGGGGTGTGTATATAATGGCAAAAGGATGATCCTATGAGCAGGATGGGTTAGTAAAGAGAGCCAGTGAGGAGGAGATGTGAGTAGACAGTACAGAGTAGAGTGAGCTTACACAGTAGAGATTGTTTCTTTTGTAAAGTACTACAGCAAGACTGTAGATTTCAGTATGTTAAATGATATTGTGATACTGTAAATTTAAGTGAGTTGAAGGTTATGAAGTGATACGGCGAACCTGTAGATTTCACAGGTTGCATATTTGAATCTTTGTGAACAAGAGTATAGAGTGCATCAACTGATCATGAAGGATCCAATTATATATATTTCATCAGATCTGCTTAAATAGTGAGACATTAATTTTAATCGGGCTATTATCTCCACTGATTAATGGACAAAGTTAGGGTAATCACAAAAAGAAAAGGAAAGGATATATAGATATTTCATCTAGTCAGATAAGAAGTCGATGCAGGTCTTAGGATCTCATCAACCAAATCAAAATGCAGGGCTGCACATTCACTCACATCAAGTCCAGGGAAGCTTAATAGTTGGACCATTCACACAAAGAGTAGAAGGGAATGTTGGACAGCCCCAGCCCGCCCGTAGTGACGGGTAAACGTTTACAACGAACATTTAGGGTTTCTTTCAGAGGCTTCAAAACGATGCTACCTTTCCTCGGAGTCGCTGTTATGTCCTCTTGTGAGCTCGATCATGTCTCGTCTGTCTGTTCTTCCTTCCGTCCGCCCAAGTGTCTGAGGGTGTGTTATGCCAGTTTATGTGTTTTTCTCTGGTTGAATTCCGCGTCACGCAATACTCACTTCTTTCACTTCTCTCTATCCTCTCTCTCTCTCTTTCTGTGTGTGTGCACGCGCGCGCGCTTGCAAGCATGCTTGTGTGCTAGAGAGACTTACAGAGCAATTGATTGAGGGAATGTCAGAGAAGGCGGTGGAGTGGAACAGAGAGAGAGAGAGAGATGTGGGCTAGGTGCCAGAAGCAGGAAATAAGGCTTTCTTCGAAAGGATACCTTTAGTTCCTCTCAAACAGGATTACTCGGGACAAAGAAGCGGCCAAACCCTCCCCACTCCCCTCCTGTTTTCCCGCCATCTGGCTTGAACACTAGACACGACAGGTGACAGGCAGCTCACGCACAGTGTCAGCTTGTCGCCGTGAAGAGCTGGGGGCATCCGATAGTTTTATGACTTCGATGTCTGACAATGATAAGCCTTCGATGCCAGTGAACTTATATGCACCTTATTACTTCAGTCACACGCCCGGTGAGAGAAAAGCATAATTCCTGAAAACTGGTAGTTCGGAAATTGAGGAAGACACCCTAACAGACCTTTTAAATGACAGTCCGTGACAGACGTTTGGTAATAAGGCTAATGGGGGAGCAGGAGGAAGGCCGAACGTTTCCATTATGGACACCAGAGAGTGAGAGCCCCAGCCTTCATTGCGACACGATCTCAGGCCAGTGGCGCATTCTTTTCTTCTCTCTTTTCTAGAGAGTGTTTCTGACTCAAATGCTAGCGTCTCTTCCAGAGTTCTGCCCCTGTAATTCAGTTGACACGAGCCAACCGTTGTCTCGTGCAGCTAATTCAGTTTGGAGGTCGGGCAGATTTGCTTTGCCGCTCGGCAAGGGAGGCAAAGTTTGCACACGTCCCTCCCTAATTAGTCCGATAGAGGCGCGCCTGTCTCCTACTGGGGTGCACTCATGAAATTCAGGGGCGCCATTCACGATACCATGAATTTTAATAAACCTTTCCCTGCCCGCCAAACTCCCCCGGCCCTCAAATTGCATGACCAATATTAGGGTTTGAACGCGGCCGTAGATTTGCTGTTTGCCGGGCGGTTAGGCGTTCAGAGGAAAGCGAAGTTTGCAGCGCTTCGTTACAGACGTGCAAACAGAGGCTGCATCCATCATTCGCTTCGTTTGATGTCGCATCGATTGCAGGAGCCGGTGGACAGTTAAAGTAAAGGTTTGTTCGCGCGTCTGCCGACTTCCTTCTGTGGCCCGTGTTTAACTGAAAAGAGCAACCGGAAAAAACACGGTTCAGTAAGAAGCGGTGCAGATAAACGAACAAGACAGAAGAGATTCGTGTGACACGCACGCACGCAGAAAGTGAGGAAGGAGAGAGGGAAGTGCGCATGGAAGGAGAGGGGTTAAAAAAAGCTGAAGACAGAAGAAACGAGGTGGGTGGTGTAAAATGCGAGAGCGAAATTTTGTGGGCCCTGTACAGGACCGGGAAAGAACCGAAAGCCTAGGGGACGGGTAGCAACTTGCAAACCTGCGTGTCACGAGAAAGACTCTGGTAAGAAGTATGGTGTCACAATTAAAGTAATAATCATTTTAAATGCATTTATGAACTCCGTATTCATGTTCCTTTCACGCAGACAGAAAGAGGAGTAGAAGAGGGGCTGGGAGTATGAATAGGGGAAAAATTGGCGGTGGGGAAAGAAAGAGAGTACTGTTTTTGTTGTGCCGGAGAGGAAGGATAAGAAACATTTCTCAGAGAAATCTAGATCAGAGTACTGTCATTGTGTTTGTACATCACTTATTATTTATCTTTTCGTCTCAGGTGCACTCTCTCAGCCACGACGTGGACAAACTGTCAAAGAACGGCTACTCCAGCACTTCAGACTCCGTTTACTGTTCCAGTGACGTGGGTGAAACAGGAAGTCACATCATGACCTCTTCCAGCCTGCAAGCCTTTCCCAGACAGAGGGCTGCTTGTGTGCAGGGTTCGCAGTCCTTCATGCTGGGCCCCTCCCAAGGTCACCACGGCAGAAAGGTACATGTTTAATCTACAGGAAGCAAGATAACACGTAGAAGGAATATTTCTATACCTCATTATGATGAACAAGTATTCTACACACCGACCAGAGATATAAAGTGCTTTAGGCGCGACGTCATGATATCTCATCTGTTTGTACAACAGTAAAACATAGTGCACACAAAAGACATAGATACTGAAATGTGTGTAGAAAGAACATAATTTAAATACATTACTTTCCTTATTATAAAACTAGTTTAAAATAGTTTGAAACAGTATTTTAAACCTTTTTATTTCTGCTTGGCTATTGAGCAATTTAGAAGCAATTGCAATTTGTTCGAATAGGACCCCATTTCATTTGAAGTTTTCTGTTTAAATCTCTTTCACGTCTTATAGATTTTCTCTTCTCTATCACTCCTAAATGTCTCAGTCTCACTAGATCTGTCTCTTTCACACACACACAGTCTCTCTTATCCCTCTCTCTCAGTCTCTCACTTAAACATGCACACACACACGCGCACACACATCACAGCCTCTGCGGACGAACATTACAAACAAGGTGGTGACTGAAGTAGACACATACACACACAAAAAATGAAATAAAATCCCAGTGTCTGGACAAAAAGTGACATATCCAAGACGACGGTGGATGGACTAGATATTGACCATACCAGCCTTTTCGAAGTCTGCTTCAACCCTTCCCCAACCTCCGCATCTATTGCCTCCTCTGAACCAACGGTCTAATCGATAACCAAGATCAGCCTCCCTTTTAATCACGTGACTGTCACGTGACTGCCTCCGTTGTTTCGTCTTGTCCGCGTCTCAATGCGGTGTTGGTGCCAGCCTAATTTTCGTCCCATTCCCCGAAATCTGACGATCAGAATAGACTGTTATTGCTGCGTGTCTATCTCGTTTCAAATGCCGTTCGTCTGGGAGAAACCAGGGCTATTGCAGCTGTGCATGTGTTGTAGCAAAACAGCACAAAGTGGATGAAATTTTCTTTTTCTCTATCTCTCTCTTTTTTTAGCGTTCAGTGTTGAGAGACGGATTTCTTTGGCAAATGTTATCGTAGCTTTGCTGCAAATATTCTGATATCGTTAGGAGTGGGTCGGCTTGGTGAGTTGTTCCTTAGAATACAGGTTGTTATGTTAAAAGTCTGTGTTACCGCGTGTACACACGCCAGTCAGCCCTTTCCCCTATTTCTCACCCTCCCTGCCTCCATTCCCCTCTCTCCTTTTCTCTGTCCCCCTCGATGTCTCTCTCCCACTATACATACCACACAACGCTGCAGCATTTTTTACGTTTCTAAACTTTATCATCCATGAGCCGTATTCATGGCCGCTCCTCGCGATCACGTGACAAACCATTGGCTAGCGACGTTTGTTGGGAACGAGGGTTTGTCACGTGATCGCGATCGGTTTAGGCTTAACCAGTGGTCATGAATACGGCTCCTGGCGAGCCCCTATGTTGAGTCGGCGTGATGGCTACAAAAGTATATTTAACCCTGCTGACCACGTAATTCTGGGTGAAATAATTGAAAACAACGTTATTATGCATCATTATTATGTCTGATTTGATTTTAATGATAATATTATTTAAAGAGACCGCATTCTGCATGGACGGCGCGAAAATATGAGGTTATGCAAGAAGGTTGGATTTAGGTTAAGGTAACGCAAATACCGTGCGTAAATTTTGATATCATTACGGTAATCACAGAAAGCATATTTCTTCACTGCGTTAACCACATTTTCTGGCTGTGATAGTATTTAGTGAAACTAACTGTATTCTGTCTTGTGCGCTCTTTCAAAGGCAGCATTCTGCATGATGGTGATTCCGCTAAATTTCTTTCCTTCTCGTCCTCAAACCTCATTATTACCAATGTCAAAGAAATATTGCACGTAGTTAACAACCATGTAGAAGCTTTTTACTTTCGCTTGACATGGAAGATATTTCGTTATTTCGTTATTCTTACTGAATGGTTAGGGTTAGGGTTAGGGTTGGTGGGCGTGGTTCGTTAGCGATGATACAGTCGTCTGTTGAACTGTGAAACGGACTGAAAACGGTGTCTTGATCTGGTTCCAACTAGGACTGGAAAGTAGAGAAGCATATCGGTGGTCAATCTTGTGATCTGCTTCTTTTAGACGCCGATGTATCCCGCCGACACGGTCCACCGAGCAGACGACTTCCACAGCACCAGCTCTACCGAGACCACAGCGGGTGACAGCGGTCACGGCAGCGACGAGGACATCCCCAGCCACAACCACGTCAGCAACCCCATCAACGGCCGCCGTGGCCGGTACGTGGACAGCCCGCTTACCTGCAGCAGCATCAGAGGTGGGCTTGACACGACCTTCGCCCCACTTCCCGCCAGCTCGTCCATGAACACATCCTTCTACTCCGATACCCCCCTGTCCACCTTCTCGCGCGCCCACAGACAGCCGGCTGCGCCAGCAGCGAAACTTCGAGAAGCCAGGACCCAGAACAGCGTCCGCTTCTCGCCCAACGTCACCTACGAAAACTCCAGTGCGCATGCGCCGTACCAGAGCCGAGAGCGGAGCGCCGCTAGCGACTCGACGCGGGATGATGACAGCGAGCTGGACACCACGACTTCCGGCAGTTACAGCGTGGCTACAGACGATGTGTATGGGGACTGGGTGCACCACGCCGGTGCTATTTATAGCACCGGAGGGGGAAATGGTGGTGAAAGTCATTATAAAAATGTGGACAACGATCTTTTGGTGTAGCCATTTTGAAAATGGCCCACTGACGATTTTGTTGCAATAGAGGGCAAACGTGTGCATATGTGTGGAGGAGAGAGAGAGAGTGTGTGTGTGTGCGGGCGTGCATCTTTGTTTGTGTATCTGTGTGCACCGGAGGAGAGAGAGAGAGTGTGCGGGCGTGCATCTTTGTATGTGTGTGTCTGTGGGTGTTATGTGTACATACGCTTGCGAAAAGTATGTTTGCGTTCGTGCACTCCAGTGTGTGCCCTGGTGTGTGCATGCGCTTACAATGTGCGCTAGAAAGTGTATAGAGATACAGATACTTACATGTCGGCGCTGTCTGTGGGTGCTACACAACGTAGATGCAAAACATTTTAATGATATTGCTGACACTAAATGAACTTTCTAATGTACAACGGTCCGTAAGTGAGCCCTTGTGGGCCGTCTTACGAAAACTGCCCCGTGGTCCGTGGACTTTCGTGATGTATTGTCCTGCTCCTGAGCACGATTTGTGTGATAGGATATACTTACTGCTGTTTACCTAGCGACGTTTTTTTGTGTTTTCACTCTACGGTTCTTTTTAACATTCACATACATACGTGTAAGAAGAATGGAAAGTTACTTTCCACACAGCCGTTAAAACTGCACTAGATTTGCACGATTGAATTGGTTGGTTGACTGCGTGGCTGGCTGGCTGGCTGATTGATTGATTGATTGATTGATTGATTGATTGATTGATTGATTGATTGCTTGATTGATTGATTGATTGATTGTCAATCAAACGATCCATTCATTAAGCGAGCGACCAGGCGCAAAAGCGAATATATATTCATGAACTCTGTAGACATTTATGTTGTAACTGTTATGCCTTTGTGTTTCATGTTGTAACACATTCCGTGGTGTAAAACAGAGCTTTTGTCATTGCACGCAGCTTCTGTGTGAATAGGACAGAAAATGCTTTTGTCGAAAAAATGGATATAAAGTGAAAAATATGCCGTTGTTAACACTAGAAATTGTGTTGTTATTTCAAAATGAGTTCTTTCAAAGCCACATTCACTGTCTGCAGACTGGGGGAGACATGTGTTATTTGTAAAAGGTAAACGTTTCTTCTTGAAATAAATGCACGCTGTCAAACACCGTATTGGCGTCTTATGTTATCCATGACTGCACGTGAGAAAGCAGGTTGTGCAGCTTAACATGGTTAGCCAACAGGCGCGATATTTCTCACCTTCCCATTCAGTAGGCCTGTCTACAATCTGTGGTTAACGTGATCTAACTTGATGGGGTTGTAGGGGAGTTAGTGTTAACAGGCCTGACATTTATTATCGTCCTATTACGTAGGCACATCTATAGCCTGTCTTGATCCCTGCAATTTGTTCTAAGATCATGAAGTTATAAGGAGAGTTTCCACGTTTCCATCTTCATATGAATGAAAGTCTTGGTCAAAAGCCAAAAGACCAGAGTCGACACTCCTTGTTCCTCCTGAAAGTATTTTTGTTTTCTTTTAAGTGGGAAATGGTTTGTAATATAAACTGAACATCGTTAACACTAGTACGGATTTTAGAAATTTTCCTCACTGATGTATTAATAACAGCAGTCCTCCTCCACCACCACCACCACCACCACCACCACCACCACCACCACCACCACCACCACCATCATCATCATCATCATCATCATCATCATCATCATCATCATCATCACATCACCCCTGCTGTTATTAATGCGTCAGGGACGCAACATTTTCGGGTACTGTTTTTTTAAAGTTTTGCGTCTGCCGTTAAAACAAACAAAACAGACGTGTGCCAGACACGGGACCCGAACTCATAACCTACAGCGCACTGTCTTGGTGACAAGCACTTAAGTGTTCTGCTGCACCGACTGTGTAGACAGACTGTGTTTCTACAGAAACGAAAGATAAAGACTGAAAGACTATCACTTGAACGTTCCAGTGCAATAATCACGTCGGCCAGACGGCTTTACTGATCACTTAGTCTCCCTTGCAACGTCTTCGTGTCGCTCAATAGGAATAATAAAAGCGAGACAGAGGGGGAGATGGGGGGTGGGGTGGGGAGAGAGAACTGGGGAGAAGAGGGAGGGTGAGAGAGAAAGAAGACCCAGGAGAGAGGCAGTCAGAACATTAGTGCGATTATCTTCAGCCAGTGTAGCATAACTAACCTAACATCACTTGGTCCGTGTGAACAGGGCTGGTCAATAGAATCGATTAGTGTTTTGTAAGAACAAGCATTAAGCTGAGACTTCTTTCAACAAAAGACCGCACTACCCTCTCAGTCCTCGCTTTTCACCCATCGACTTACAATCCTCTCCATGGAAACGCACGCGCCGAGACATCGACCCCTTTCGGTGTAAGCGACTTTTGGCAACAGATTAATAATGAATATGGACAAACCAAATATTCACTGTCTGAGAACGCTTCCAACTCTCCCCGCGTGTCTCAGACACATTAACACATCTCTGTTCACAACTTTTTCGACGTGCAGGCGAGAACTGTCTGGGCTGCAGGTAGGAGTTTCTATAACGTTACTGTATCCTCTTTTTCGTCAAAATGCGAATAGTGTGCAATAGTATGTATTACTCAATGAAACCACATTTCTCCCATTCGGCAAAACTTTGTCTAGGTAATTATTTTCCTATTTTAACCGCATCTGTCTATATAGCACTCTTCACGTCTGACAACCAGGTCTAACGCACACACGTCAAGCGACAGGGACTAGTCTCAAGGCAACAAAATCTAAGATGGTCATTGGTTAATTTTTTTCGCCAATCGTTTGCGAGAGTTTCAGTTCGGCCGGTCATAATTGTGATACATTTACTGCAAAATGTGGGAATGTCTCTGTGGACAAAACATCTAGGGTGTCTACATCAGTCAAGTAGGAACATTTATAAAACAGATGAGAGCAAAATGAGAGCAATTTGTAGTTGCCGATTAAAAGATCATGACAATCTCATCTCGCTCGCTTCCTTACCTTCCATGGCCTTCTAGGTCAGGAACCCATTCCCAGCGAGGTGAACGGGGGAAGCGTGGTGCAGGGCGCTGGTGTGGAATCAGACCCTTTTGGGCATTCTAACCACATCCTCGCGCTGCCCCCAGTTTTTAGACTTCACGTTGTAAAGGGCTTGCACTGCTTCTGATTGAATGTGTACAGGGACCTACGTATTAATCACAGATGAAGGAATAGAAGACGACAGAAATAAACCCCATAAAGGGAGGGGGAAGAGAAAGACAGAAGACAGAACAGAAGCGGAGAAATTGACTGGGAAGACGAGAAAAGGAGAGAGACAGAGACAGAGAGACAGAGAATAAACACTGTAAACAAGAAGTGTTCAAGTTAGAACACATTTTGTTACCGAAACAGCGCATTTTACATTGGTCTGGAACGCTTTAGATCTGTTGGTGCTAAACTAGTGTAAAACGTGTAAAAGTGTTCTGGTCTGTGTTCTCGAAAGTGTTCCAATGGCCGGAAAATGTATAAATGGTGTTCAGGTAATGTTCCATCCAGTAGGGGTATGCCAAGAACACTTAGAACACATGTAGCACACATATTACATACTATTTACACAAGCAGCACATATTTTGCACCTACTTTAACACTTTTTACATGTAATTGGTGTTAAAAATATTTACAGTAAAGGACAGCAAGAACAAAGGACATAACAGAAAGAGTGGTTGGAGAGAGAGAGAGAGTGAAAGGGAAGAAAAAGCAGAGAGAGGATCAAAGGCCGAGAATAAACTTTGCTCACCGTCCTAGTCAGGCAAGAAGCATGGACGGAGAGCTTGTTGAAGGAGCGTTTGTGATCCACTCTTCTTGCTTGGGTAGCATATCGTTCACGTGTCCTCTCCAGGTGGAAGTGAGATACAGAGGGACAGCTGTCATGACCATAAATGCGGATATGAACGGACACGCAACCCAACCAGACCATAAGAACAGTCTTTAGATATGTTCCCTGTAAGATTTTAGGGCCAGATGGGTCAAACTTCCAGCCCAGGGTGCTGAGCATCGCCAGTGAGGCGTGTAGCTTTGGGGCGAGGCGAGGCGATACTGGGACCTGATAGCTCTCGGGCACAGCTGGGATTTGGATAACAGCCATCGCCGAGGTGTCATGTACTGGGCAGACACAGGGTTAGTTAGGCAGGGAGAAATTACGTCACACAGACAGCTGTTACGGATTCTGGTGTCAACCCTCCAGGGTTCGATGAGTTCAAAGATGCCCAGGGACAGGAGTAGGTCAGGTCCACTCTAGGTGTCTGGTTAGGCGGGGCTAGGAGGAGCGGGGAGGGCTGACTAAAGGTGTTTCTGTCCTGATTGGCTGATGGGTGTATCTTGATGACCACGTGTGTGTGAATGCAGCGATGTGTGTGTGAAAGGTTAGAATTAAAGGACAGGTGTAGAATGTCAAGTTATCTTCTGCTCAGTCTGCTGCTCAATCGTCTGCTATGACTACGGCCAACCTGCTGAGGACATACTGTTGGTGTCCCCTTCTACTGGACTTGTTCAAGTCCTGTGTCACCTCATCCTGTCTTGAGCAAACCAGTTGCTGTAGATTGTTGTGCGACTCTTGGCACGTGCTGTGTAGAAGCCATTCCACTCTGACCAGGCGAAGGAGGAACCACAGAACGTAAAGGAGGAAGTCAAGGGGCAGAAGGAAGGCAACCGTCTATAGCAGAAGCAGAGATCCGGCTTTGAGTGGCTGCATGTACCTGAACTCCAGGGGAGCGAGTTCGGAGGTCGATGGTACACTGAGCAGTGAGTCACAGTGGGGTGACTGTGACGTCAGCGAGAGGGCTTGCAATCCTTCAGTAAGCGTTGTGTCCAGTGGCAAAGGACATGGCGGAGATCTCGACTACACGAGTCTGCTGTTACCCAGGAGCAGCCAGGAGGACCTGACACGTCAGCGTTTAGGACAGCAGAGAGGGGGTCCCTTGGTACAGACTGTAACGTTGTGTGGACTGTGCATACAACCAGTGTTGTGTGTTCTACATTCTACGCGTGGTCATAGTGTGTGTGCAGTTGAATCAGCGTCGTGTGTCTTGATCTTGTGTTTAGAAGGGTTGCTGACGACAGGAATTGTATGTTGTAGCTGAACCAGAAAGAAAGCTGGGAGTCATCCCTCTTACGAGCCTAGATATTTTAGTCTGTAAATACTCGCTGTCTGTAAATAATATTTTCCTTTCTTTCGCTGTATTAAGGAGTCTGTGATTTTTTGTTTGTGGGGAGATTGTAGGTGGATGGGGGCTCGGGCCACAGTGTGCAGTGAGATAGTTATATGAAAACCATAAGTAATACAGTGAGATAGTTATATGAAAACCATAATACAGCGAGATAGTTATATGAAAACAACAAGTAATACAGTGAGATAGTTATATGAAAACCATAAGTAATACGGTGAGATAGTTATATGAAAACCATAAGTAATACAGTGATAACGTTTCCACCTAAGCATGTTGTGCTCTTAACGGCAGTCGTGTGGATCGATCACAAGAACGACGCGTTAAGAGAAAAGTAAGGTCCCATGTGACGACATACACTTTTCGCAATGACAGGCGATATGAAGGGACATGCAACCCGGCCTAGGTCTGTTTTATTTCCTGATCTGACCCGCAATACCATTTCTGACCTCGGCGGATAAATGAGACCACCTATTCCGTCCATCTCCAGAACTTTAACTGTTTCCGACCGGTCAGAAATGTACTCGACTTCATAGAAAACCCACCGTACTGTTATTAACGACAACAGCGACAAATTGCTAGCTCTTCTCTTAAGTTTTACGATTGATTGACCAGCCCGTGTGTTGCCCGGTTGTTAAGTAACGAGCCAAACTCCCGCCACATCACTTAATTATTACTCATCTTCCGCACCTTCCGTGGATCGGTCGGGCAAACATTTGCCTTCAGCTTCACCTGAATAACAAGGAAGGTAGGAAAATAAGGTCTGTTTGCGCGGGCGTGAATCCATTCCCACCAGGCAGAGTTAACCCTGGACATGTATACGTAATAAAAAGTGTTTATCGACTGCACAAGCAGTTCAAGGCTTATGCTGCCATAACAAAACCGAGCAAAGTGCAAAACAGCTGCAAAAAGACTTTTTTATTTTAAAAATGTGTGGACTTCCTACTCCAGCGTGCATTTCAACGGAATGCTCTTCTCTGACTGAGAAGGTAAGAGAGGCTTGAAAATGCCTCGTCGATCGATTTTAATCGAAGACTGACATTAGCACGGGGATCTGTCACCAGCCAACAAGGACAGACAGGCAGAACCCGCTCACGCGCACTTTGCTTCAGTACCGGAGCCATGACACGAAGTACCGCTCAGCTGACGCCCAGTGTCTTAGCTTTTGTTGTTTGTTGGTTTCTGGGTACCGCAGACTGCTGTTTACTTCTTCGTCGGACAGGCTTAATCAAGAGAGGGAAAACAAACGAAGGAAACAAGGGATGGAGAAAGCAAAGCAGGAAGAAGAAAGTAAAGCATAAATGAAGAAACGAAGGAAGAAAGAAAAGAAGCAATTGAGAAATGAATGAATGAATGAATGAATGAATGAATGAATGAATGAATGAATGAATGAATGAATGAATTGGAAATCGAAGGAAAAGATGAGATTACAAAACCAATCGTATATTTATAGAAGCCCTGGTGCTTCAAAATTGATTTTTGTACCTCGTTTGTTTCTGAAGACTGTCGTCGAACAGTCAAGCAGCCCAGTGTCAACGGCAAATCAATCAGAAACGAACAGATTAACCCACGAAAATCATATCGTCCTTTTTAAGCGTCATTGTAAATATTTAATAAAGTATTAGCCATATCCCTCAGAAAATATAATTGCAGTGTAAGGGATTACATGAAAGGAAGTAGTGAAGAGGAAATGGTTGAAAACATTGCGCAGCGCAAGAGAAACTAAAGGGGATGGGAGGGTGGGGTGAAGCGAGGAGGGAAGGAAGTAGTGAGGAGGGAAGGGGGTAGTGAGGAGGGAAGGAAGTAGTGAGGAGTAGACGAAAAGCCAGACAGATTTAGTGAAAGACTGATCGCCAAAGAGAGTGAGTGGCCAGGGAGTCAGCAGAGGGAAGACAAGGATGTATATGTGTATATAATACGGTACGACCGATCGATCGCACGAGAAGGAAGAGAAGAGAGCGACTTTAAGTATATGAGCAGGAGTTTCAAGCATTTCAGCTTTATATTAAATAAAGGTATGATCTTTCTGGTCCAAACTGCTGTCGTCAGAAGTTGTGGTCAAGTTCTCTTTGGTCTACTGAACATTTCGTGTAATGTTTAGCAGTTAACAACCCCCCAAAAGTTAATTCGACACGCCTCTGGTTCCGCGTCCCTTTACAAACAAAAGTTTCGTGTTTTTCCTGGTTGAGAGAGGTCTCCCGGTACACGTGCAGGCCTACTTTCTCTGCGCGTGGCGCCTGTTTACAGGGCTGGTCCTCGTGGGGGTTCCTGATGGTCCTCCTCCCCTTCTCCCCTCTGCAGTCAACATCTCCACTCATTCCCCTGTCGTGATATAGACTTCCCGGAGCTGACGTTAAGAATTTCAGAATTTTATTTCAGAAACAATAAACATCTCTCTCTGGCCATGCACGCACGCACGCACGCAGTTAACGCAGACTAACCCTAACCTTCGCTGACCAGAGTCCGTGCTGACGTCATACCAAGCGACGCTTGCCGACAACCTATTCTACTGTTCTGCAAAATTACAGACCCCCCCTCTCCCTTCGACTCACACACAAAGAGAAAAGAAAGATGGAGCGAGGAAGTGGGGGGCGGGGCAGAGGGGGGCGCTATTGGGTGCTATTGCCGGAAGGAAAGGAAGAAACGGGTGAGGGAGGGTGGGAGGGTAGGAGGGTAGGATCTGAAAACGCCGCACGAGACAGGAGGTTGTCTTGCAAGAAGAGGGCGCCTGGCCCGCATTGTTTGTTAATCAGTGAGCGCGGAAGGCCATCAATAATGGATGCTCCCCCTCCTGGGCTGCACGCCATCCTCACAGTTTTACGTTTAAGACCTGAGCGCATCTTTCCACAAACTCTACATACACAGAAGTCTGCGGGGTCACGGCTACCGGCCATAAAAGGTGGCGGGGACAGGATGTGCATAGTGACACTGCAACCTGTCGTCTCTGGGATTTTTTAATAGCCTGGTAATTGCACGGACAGGAATAGGGTAATCATGGTGTTACAACAATTTCCGCCAATAATGTGACAGATTCGGCGAGTGAGATCGCGATGTTAGCTAGAGGAATGAGTCAGTGAGTGAGATCGCGATGTTAGCTAGAGCAATGAGTCAGTGAGTGAGATCGCGATGTTAGCTAGAGCAATGAGTCAGTGAGTGAGATCGCGATTTTGACTAGAGCAATGAGTCAGTGAGTGAGATCGTGATATTGACTAGAGGAATGAGCCAGTGAGTGAATCGCGATGTTAGCTAGAGGAATGAGTCAGTGAGTGAGATCGCGATGTTAGCTAGAGGAATGAGTCAGTGAGTGAGATCGCGATATTGACTAGAGGAATGAGTCAGTGAGTGAGATCGTGATATTGACTAGAGGAATGAGTCAGTGAGTGAGATCGCGATATTGACTAGAGGAATGAGTCAGTGAGTGAGATCGCGATATTGACTAGAGGAATGAGTCAGGGAGTGAGATCGCGATGTTAGCTAGAGGAATGAGTCAGGGAGTGAGATCGCGATATTAGCTCGAGGAATGAGTCAGTGAGTGAGATCGCGATGTTAGCTAGAGGAATATGTCAGGGAGTGAGATCGCGATATTAGCTAGAGCAATGACTCAGTGAGTGAGATAAAAGCAGGCATAGTAAGAGGTGAGACATTTGTTTCTCTCAGCATCCATCTGCACATTACAAAGCACGAAGATGAATACAATAATCTTTCAATACTGGATCAGAACGGACCTTGAAGACTAAACTTTAACTATTGTGTTAGCATTTATTTTCATCCAGCAAGTTCAAATAGACACAGGCTTTTTACATTTTCTTCTGAAGGTGGTTGTTTTTGTTCCCGTGCTGTTGTCCGCTACTTATCACGTCACTGACGTTATTTGGGGCTGTAGGAGTTATGACTGATATAGGAACCAGAACTACGCTCTGCGCTCTAATGTCTTCTGCAACCTGTATTCTCGGGACGGCAACTTAGCATGTCGTTTGGTAAGAAAGCTGGGAGAGCATTGAGCTGTCTGAACCAGGCCTGTGATGAATTAGCTTTCTTGTCTGCCCCTGACTAAGGCAATTGATCTTTCTGCTTTTCAATTATGAAGCATGTTGTTTAGTTACCAGTGTCCATGGAGATGGAAACAATATCCTCGTGTCTGTTTTACTCTCTCTAATAATGGCCGCCAGGACTTTTTGCAGGGGTCATTATGTCCCCTGGTGCTGTGACATGCGGGCGATGACAGGTGTATCCGCATCAGGCAGCTAGGGGGCGACACTGGCGGCATAAAGGCGGGGTCACACAGTTGTATTTGACTATGGCAAGTGAAAAGGCTGGTCTGTTTCAATCTTCTTCACCAACAATTTCATCCCATTTAGATCGAGAGAGTTTCCAACAACCGTTCTGAAATAAGACTGAAGCCAACATCGACACGTGTGCTGAAAACCTGCTCTAATTGTGACAGAAAGAAATGGTCTAATTTCGGCGAGAACCTAATGCAGTCGCACCCCTGAAAAATCTCGTCTTACAAGGTGTACACGACACTTCCCTCGCTGCTCGGTTCTTTGGCTGATTGATTGCTGTTCAAGCAGTGCAGCCCTGGGCGCTTCTTTCTCTTTTACAGAGAGTTGGATGGACGGACAGATTTTGAGAGAGAGAGAGAGAATGAATGGGAGGGAGCAAGAGCGAACGCACGATTGGAAGATCCAGAGACAAGAACGAAAAGCTGACTGGGGTAAGGTCGCCAGGTGAGGAGAAGGGAAAGAGAAAGATCGAAGGTCATACTTGTCGATATCTCTCCGTTTAGTCTGGTTTACCTAGCTTTATTTCATCCACATGCCTCCGATGTTTGAGAGTAAAAAAACCCCACACGTTTTATACCAATAACACATTTTATTAAATTTAATTAGTAACTATCATCTTTATTACACATAACATATAATGAAGCTTGTGTGTTGCAGCACTTGGAATTGAATGGAAGCACTTCTGTATAGGCAGAGCATGCAACTGCGCGAACCTCGGAATTGCGAACTTGCTTATATTTTCTAGCTTTTTCTCTGACTTACAAATTTTACAATTCTGCCAGTGGTGAAAAGCATCTTAGATCACTGTACTCGTCTTATCCCTGAAACTAGCAGCTTTAAAGCAAGCTTGCTCCAGTCGAAAAGCGCGTCTGCGTGTCGCAAGAACACTTACTGCTGTTTTGAGAGACGCAGTCGCTTATCTCCCCTGTTTCGCTTCCTGTCCGACCTCCCATCGAGCGTTTCAAAAGTTTCTCCCACAGACGTTTATTATATTGTCACAAGTACGTCGGAGGCTTTTCACACTATAACAGAAAAGTGAGAGACAGACAAAAAGACAAAGAGGTCTTTTGCAGAGATTCAGTAGACGTGGAATGTTTGCCACAAGAAAGTGCAGTCTGATAAAACGAATTAGATTTTCCTTGACAGTCTTTTTTAAATATATAAATGGAAAAGCGAAATGTTCCTTGTGATCATTTAATCTGCTATTATGAATGAATTTACAGAAAATGTGTAAAAGATAACATTATTTGCCTCATTATGAAGATTTCCTTTTATTAATCAGGAGTTACCGTATGCGTTAATATTCACTCAAAGGGGAAAGGATTGACACACGCGCACAATCAATCATGCGCAGAGGACCCTGAGATTGACAGACAAACAGACAGTCTCAGTGGTGGTGACAGCACTGACCACACCGCGGTGGCAGTGGGGGCGGGGGTGCTGTCTGAATAAAGCAGTCGTGTTTGTATCGTCACCAAGCGATACGTTCTGTTTCTGTGGCCACCCTACCCCTTACTCAAACTGCGTGGAGGATTTATCAGTTTGAAGGGGCCCTGCGAGAGCAGCCTTGCCATGCCAACTGGCCGATAAACGCACTTTAACGATCGTCTCGCAAATATAGTTTCGCCCAGAACCCTGGAACAGTTTAGACTTTGCGCTGCACCGCTTGGGGGCGCTGCTCTTGTTTCTATAGACCTTGTCCTGAGCATACTACACTTGTTTCCCTCGCAAAGGATCATGGGGGATTCACACCAGTCCTTCTTTGTCTTGTCTAAATCTTTCTGCTTTCTGATTACTTGTCCCCCGCGCGCCTTTCCTTCATTCGTCCCAAAAACTTCGTCGTGGTGAGTGCTTCCTCTACACCTTGCCGAAATTACTCCGGTGTGGGAGACGACGAGTCTTCATTCAGTCTGCCGCTCATGCAGTTGTCAGGTCCAGAAAACGGAACTGTAAGCAGTCTTCGACGTGCGAGTCCGGTAAGGGGCTTTATCGTAAGTACTGAAAAGTTCTGATGTCTGTGGCAAGTCACGTGAAAATAGAATGCAGAAAGATTTTTCTTTTTGGTCCGCTGTCGAATGTTGTTAACAAACTTGGTAGTGGCGCTTATGATGATGGTCTGGAATGCAGTAAAAAGCATCTTCATCTGTCCAATCCTCAAACAATACTGTACTTACTTACACACACACAGGTTGGATTTTTTGTTTGTTTGTTCGTTTGTTTGTGTTTTTTGGCTGGTTTTGTCACTTGCTCTGCTAAAGCAAACGACTCTAAAAGTGCAGGTGCCTCCAGGTCTTTCGTTGGTTAGCGAGTCCAACCGAGGGCATCGTTGCGGTTGGTGAAGTACTTTGCTGCAGGCCATTCACTTGTAGGGCAGAAGCTGGTGTTGGGCAGAAGGTGGTGTTGGAAGAGACAGGTTGTCATCTTCGGTGTTTGCCAAAGACCTATAAGTATCGGGCTCCATAGACTTCCACCAAGAACGCCGCAGCGACCTGCTGCCGTTGTATGCTGAGGTCGTGTCAGGGGGACGACGGGAAGAGGAACGCAAAGGTGTATTGCAACGGTCGTATTAGTGGGCAACCTGTGGGGCGCTGTTAGCGGGCAACATGTGGGGCGCTGTCAGTGGGCAGCATGTGGGGCGCTGTTAGTGGGCAACCTGTGGGGCGCTGTTAGTGGGCAGCATGTGGGGCACTGTTAGTGGGCAACCTGTGGGGCGCTGTTAGTGGCTTTTCTGTGGGGTGTTATCCACAAGTTCGCGCACGCCATTTGAGGATACTGTGGCCGGGGCCATGTCTCAAGCCACTTCGAGGCTCATGATCCTCACTTCCGCTTAGCTAGTTTTAAGTGATAGCTGCATCTCGCAAGCGGCTCGCATTCCAGCCAGAAATCGAAGAAAAAAATATCAAAAAGGTGGTGGTGACACCTGCTCATTTATCGGGTGTAAAAACAACAGAAGAGTTTTACATCGGTGGCGTCTTACGCAATGTGTGGTGCACAAACCACTTCTGCACGGCGAGTGCCCCTGTGAACCGGTCATACGAAACCCCGAACAGCCACGAACAGCCACCAAAATTCATGGTCTTAGATCTAAATAAAGGTTTTAAAGGTGTATCAAGCATTAAAATCCACTTTCTGAATTATTTGATGCATAATATGTCAAAAATCGACATTA